>NKZP01001385.1:0-292459 GCA_002370765.1 Metschnikowia similis
CCATTAGGAACCATTAGGAACCATTAGGAACCATTAGGAACCATTAGGAACCATTAGGAACCATTAGGAACCATTAGGAACTTGATAGGCCGCTAATCCGTTTCTTTACCAGTTCCGTGATCGTTGTGGGTTTTGCTTCTGTGAAGGTGATTCTCAAAGGGTTAGGAATTTATCAGAATTCTGTTTATCGTCTCAGGCATGGTTGGACATTATTTATTACAATGGCAGTCTTCAGCCTTGATGCTTACTTTGCACTCATTAGAGAATGCATTGTTAGACAGACACCATTATGGGAAGTTCGTCTGTGTGATTATGCATTTTCTTCCCTATGTACAATAAATCTGGCTTTTCAAAAGCCTTTATTCGCCTCTTCATTCTGTGTTTTTAACTTGCAGCGAGGGAGTGGACTCGTCCGATTCATTTTCGCTTTTGACAGGGTCGGCTTCTCTTTTGTCTTCATCTTCGCCTTTGATTGGCTCGGCAGTCTTATCATCCTTCGGCTTTGTTTCTTTTGGGAGCCTTTGGTTTGTCACGAATACACTAGCGATAATGGCAATGGCCGCAAAGCCTAAATGCATGCGAAACGTGTTTCTGATTCCCTTCATGAGCTCGTGCTTGATAAACAATTTAGCAGAGGGCGACATACTATTCATGAGGTCGGTTCTTTTGATGATGACCTTTAAGTCATAATTGGAGAGCTCTTCAATAATGGCCCTGGACTGTAGCGCAGTGTCCTTGTCAATGTTGTTGATAAAAGTGGTGGAGTAGACGGTATCGCACAAGGCGCCTGCGGCAGCACCCCCAAACGTACGAAGAAAGTTCATCAAAGACGTGGCCATAAGAATTCCCCCAGGAGTTTTAGGAGCAGTAAGCTGGCCGGCGATGATGGCAGATTGCATGATCACACCAATGCCAACGCCGCCGAGAATAAGATAGCCGATTCTCTCGTGCTGGTTAGAATTCTCCAGAAGCAAAGTGAGCAATCCCATGCCGATCATCCCAGAACAAGCACCAAATATGGTGAATGGTTTCACAAACCTGGTCCTCTTAACGAGTACACCCGTGGACATGGATGCGCAAACAACTGATATTATGCATGGCAAGAGGTCCACACCCGATTTCCATGCAGAGGCATCGTGAATGACCTGGAAGTAGATGGAAAGGTACAAAACACTGCCAACAAAGAAGCTGAAGCCCCCGAGCAAAACGAAGCTGGCGGCGACGGTCTGGTACGATTGCACCACATCGAGTGGAATAAGAGGATTCTTCGAAAAAAGGAAATTCCAAACACAAAAGCCAACCACTAGGAGACCTCCTAGAACGAAGCAAAGGATCACCGCACTAGAGCCCCACTTGTGGTCCCCGCTAGAGCCGAAAGTCAAAGCAAGAAGTAGCAACACCAAGCCTGCGGTCATGAGGAATACCCCAAAGTAGTCTATCAACCCCAACTTATTTCTTATAGAAGTCTTGACTCTTGGGGGGTTGAACGAGAAGAAGAAGATCACCAATGCAACAGCGCCAACTGGCAAGTTGATGTAAAAGCACCATCTCCAAGAGACTTTGGATGTGAAGGCGCCTCCAATCAATGGCCCCAAGACAGACGAAATGCCGAAAACACAACCGAGCAAGGCCATGCCCAAAGGTCTCTTGTGAATAGGGAGCAATTCGGTGATCAAGATGAACACGAGGGTTTGGATCCCGCCGCCGCCAACTCCGGCCAAAACTCTTCCCCCAATGAGAACATTCATGGAGTTCGACAACGCACATATCAAAGAGCCAGCTTCAAAGAGGATGATGGCGGTAATCATGGTATACTTGCGCCCAAAAATAATGGCTAATTTGCCCCATACAGCCACCAACACCAGCATACTAATGAGGAACCCGGAAGTCAACCATCCGATTTGGTTGGTGGCATGAAACTTGTTTCCGACCGTACTCAAAATGGTAGCCACTATAAGCTGGTCAAGGGCAAACAAGACTAAGCAAAGACAGGTCGATGCAATGCAAAGAATCAAAGTCAAGCCGTGAAAATACATGTCTTCCCGTTTAGTTCCATCGCCAGCATCGGACTCGAAGTATTCCTTTTTTTGCACGTTTTCAATAGGTGGTACTGGCTCCGTTGTTGGCTCGGGCCCTGGCGCATTTCTTGGCTCTGGCATTTTGATTTATTTTTCGTCATGACATCACGAGGCCCCTCTTATATATATATATATGCATATGCATATATCTTTATCTACATTACTAATTTCTTGATTATCTCCGTCGGAAAGTACACTTGGTTCGAATACTTAGCCGCACAACGTGCTGGTGGGCCGGACATTTCCTAAAATGGTCATCTCCGCGCACACATGGCCCCAAACAATCCGGTTTCGCTGTGTCAAGTCAAAGCCATGCATGTACTGCATGTTTACCGCATACTCTCACTAGAAACAAGCAACAATATTCCCTACGGCGGCTGCCTGTTAATGTAGTATTGAGATACACACATGATGATCTCGGGGATGGGAGTCAAGGTGTGCTCTTATTCGGCAAAGAAGTTCAAGGAATTAAGTAAACTTTCGTCCCAGTGTCTGGACACTATGGATGGTCAGGGGCCAATCCCATAAGAGCTTCGATGAAGTTAAATGCATGCACCTTCATCACGGGCTAAGTGCCCCTGCCGCGCATCCTTGCTTCGGCCGCGCGGGCTCTTTGCTCTCTCATCAACCTCATTTTCTGCTGGTCTGTCAATCCGCTGGTTTCGGAAACCTTGGTCATGACCGTGCCGCCACCCAACACGCCGCTGGAGGAAAATCTCGGCTCCTTCTTCTCGGTTTGGGTAGGTTTCGCTAGCTCTTTGGATATCAAATTGCGGTTTTCTTCCTGAGCGGCGCTTTTTATACGAGCCTCCCTTTTAGCCACCTCCTCACTAGTTTCCGGAGGCCCAACGTGAGCCTTGCTCCAGTCGCAATACTCCTCCCCTAGTTCGCTTCTGCAGATCTGGAACACGCTCATTATCTGGTCGTTTTGTCGGACTTGAGCCGCGGTTTTCCCCAGTTTGTTCGTAACCAAGGGATCAGCTTTCAAATTGACCAATAGGATTCGCACCATGTGGCTGAGGCCTTGTGATGACGCATAGTGTAAGAGTGTGGGGGTGTTGGCGTATTGTTCATATGGGGTGAGCTCGACCTGCACGCTCAACTGGTTGGTCCGGAGGTAATTGATGAGAAGTGGTGCCTTGGACCGCTTCATTGCGCTCAAGAGCTCCGATGTGTGCTTATCTGAAAGCAGGACTTCTGACCGGGCAACTGGCTTTTGCTTTATCTCAGGCGTCACAGGGGTCTTTGCAATCTTCTTGGGCGTAGGTATTTCGAGGTCGACCAAGTATGTGAGCTTTGTCCATGCGTTTTTCACTTCGCTGAGCGTAGCCCTCCTCGTGGTGAATGGAAACGTTCGGATGCGCTGGTCCGCCAGCTTTAGCGGCGAGCCTTCGTAGCCCACCAAAATCTTCCGGTTGGCTATACCGTTGGCTCGGATGAATATATGCTCTGCTCCGTCGATGTGGCGTTTCCACGAGGTGAGAAGCTCCCTGACCTCTTTAATCAAGGCCTGCTCGTTGTAACGGCGGATACTGGATCCCGCAGAGTTGGCCTTGCCATTCGCATTGTCCGAGGCGCTCTGAGAGCCACCTTGCTTTCGCCTAGTAGTGTAACGATGAAATGTTTTCGATTCCACCACTGACACTTTTTGCATAGCAATAGAATCCTTGTGGTTTTTAGCATTGCCCTTGATGTTGAGCCGCGCGTGGGAGATCACAGCGCCGGCAAAATGGCCTCCCCCAATCATGAAGAGAACAGAATGCCCGGACCTGGACTTGGCCTCGTTGTAGTGCTCGAGCGCTTGTATAATTGTGCCTTTGGCAAGAACATCCGCGGGGAACATGGCTTTATACACCCCAAGCGCTTTGGTGCTCTCTGTCAAGTGAGACCTGAGCAAAATAAAGGGAGATTCGGTATTCATGTGGCTCACCGGGAGTTCTTCTTCAGCATCTTCTTCCTGGGCTCCTTTCACAGATAGCTTTTCAAGGATTTCTGGAAGCCGCTGCTCTTCGGAATCCAGCTCTGGCTCGGTCTCATCTGACCCAGAGATACTATTCAACGACTGTGTCTCAAGCAAATCCTCGAACTCCGACTCAGACAATGCCGGCAACCCGTTGAGCGACCGCTTCAAGTTCAAGCGGTGCAAATCGGATTTGTAGTGTTGCTTTTTCTTGTCATGGGGCAAGCCGGGCTCGAAGGTGTAGTTGCATGTCAAGCACACCTCAGTGCCATTGACCTTTGCAATGTTCAAGGGCACGCTTGGCTTCTTCGGGGCCGAATCTCCAATGGCCAATGAAAAAGACGAGTCGAACCGGAGGAGCTGGAGATTGTTTAAGATCTCGGCCTCAAGATCGAAGATGTACTCGTTCCTGTTGCTCATTCCGGCAAAGTGGGGCTGGCAAACTCGTTGCACACCGTTTTCGCATATCCGAAGACACTGCGGGCAATCCTGCATGCAATGCCAAAATGTCTGTCTAAGGTCGACTTTCAGCTAGTCTCGTTTACTGATTTGGCTCCGAATTGCCGGGGCTTGCATCTACTCATAGCCTATGTTTTCTTCTTTGGGATTTGGATAGTGCTCTTTTGTCTTGTCCGAGTCGTTTGTCAACGTTACAAGCCTGGTACTCCAAGATTAGAGCAAGGGCACGTCTCGAAAAAGAACAAGTCACATTGAAGGTTCTTTGGAGCCATTGCAACCGAAACCATTAAAAGACATTTTGGAAAAAGGCTGCTAATTCAAAAGCCTTTTCAACTCTCCACAGCGGCCATGTATGTGTTTTGAAAGAGCGCATTGATGCACCTCACCATGAGCTCCTGCTCAAATTTGCTAGCTCCTGCTCGCGCAATTCGTTCACTGAGAGCCGATTCTATGGCACTCCTTCAAGAAATGACCCACCTTCTCTGGCTTCATGAATGGATGCGTTCCATGGCCGAAGTTGATGATGTAATTCTTTTTTCCGCCTCCAAATCCCTTGATCATTTGCTCCACCTTTTGCGTGATCACTTCATCGGACCCGTACATTATGCCCGGGTCTAAGTTTCCTTGCAAAGTGATTCTGCGCCCGTTGACAATCTTTACAGCATCCTCGGGCCTAAAAAGCCAATCGAGCGAAACAGTGTCGTAGCCTGAGTCGCACAAATCGTCCAAAGCATACCAGGCGCCTTTAGCAAAAACAGTCAAGGGGATTTTCTCGGCGATGTTGAGTTCACGCAATCTTTCCGGCAACTTTCGTGCTATCTGCTTCAAGTACGGCAAGCAAAACTCGTCAAACTCGTGCGGACCTAACTCGCCTGCCCAAGACTCGAATACTTGCAACATCTGTGCACCAGCCACAACCTGTTGCGCCAAGAACTCCACACACGCATCTGTGATGGCCTGTAGCAATAAATGTGATTCCTTGGTGTACTCATAAATCCATTGCTTAGCAAACCGGAACATCTTCGATCCCTGGCCTTCGGTCATATAAACGAGTAATGTCCATGGCGCTCCACAGAAGCCAATCAAAGGCACCCGCCCGTTCAATTTCTTTCTCGTGAGCGTGATGGCCTTGAAAGCCCAATCCAATTCCTTGAGAATGTGTGGCTTCATCACCACCCGCTTCATGTCCTCGCGTTTTCTCAAAGGATCCTTGAACACGGGTCCCTTGCCCTCGACCATCTCAATCTCGAATCCCATGGCTTGGGGGATCACCAAGATATCGCTAAAGATGATAGCAGCATCAATAAGCCCATCGAAATGTTCAATTGGCTGGATGGTGATTTCAGCAGCAATTTCCGCATCCCGGCACGTTTCAAAGAAATCTCTTTTACCTTTGACAACATGATACTCCGGTAAATATCTTCCTGCTTGTCTCTTGGGTATTAGTAAGATGACCGTAGCTTGAGTCGACAATAACATACCATGATCCAGATAGGAGGTCTCTCAACGCTTTCTCCCTTGGCTGCCCTCAAGATGAGGTCATTCTTCAACGTTGGAAAAGGCATTTTTGCACTGGCCAGGAAGGTTGCATGGGCGTCATTTCTGTTGCGCTAGTACGGGTGCACGGGTTTACCAGTCCGCGTCATGGTCGGAATAACACACTCATAATTGAAAGATTAAAGGGACTCAACGATTGAAAAGTGGCTGTTTCGGGAAACGTACCAATAGTTTCAGCAGTGTTTGATCCGGACTCCTTGGTATTTCCCTTGTTTGCCTCGGGTGAATACCACATTCTGCCCCTGCTTCCCGATATGCTTGCGCGCTAGCCTGGCACGCTCGCACCCAATTTATTTACATCTCTTTGTTTACCACCACCGCTATGTCTTCAGAAAGTATCGCGTCAGACCCACCCCTCGGGGAAGGCCATGCGACGGGTGGCTCGAGGACTACGGACTCTGCAGGTCCTAAAAAGGTTAACTACTTTACCCGAATCTTCCGCTCCCTATTTGGCTATAGGAAAACAACTTTAACATTTTTGGTGTTTGCTACCTTCTTGGCCACCATTGCCATATCCTCCTTTGACAATACGTTGGATTATTCCGTTTCATTGCCGGAAGAAGAGGAGGAAAAGGCTGTCTTGAACTACTCATGGTCTTGCCTCCAGGAAATTGGGGCTACGCAGCATACTTACACATCTAGAAAGAATGATAGAGTCCATGACTTTTTGGAAAAAGAGATTGTCCAACTCATCGAGGGTGTGGACTTTATAGAGTACGATAACGACCTCAATTACACCAATTCAATTCTTTTTGCTGTCAAGTATCTCAGTTACGACTCGGTATCCTATTATGAAAGCAACAACTTATTGGTTCGTATTAATGGATCGGACGACAAATTACCTGCATTGTTACTCAGCTCCCACTATGACTCAGTTCCTACGTCCTATGGAGTAACCGATGACGGAATGGGTGTGGCGTCCATGCTTGGCTTGCTCAAGTTTTTTGCCGCCAACCCCAAACATCGCCCTGCTCGTACAATCATCTTCAACTTCAACAACAACGAAGAATTTGGCCTATATGGAGCGCATGCGTTTTTGTCTCACCCTTGGTTCAAGCAGATAGCTTACTTCTTGAATTTGGAGGGCACAGGTGCCGGAGGAAAAGCAGTTCTTTTCAGAGGCACAGATTATGGTATAATCAACCATTTTTCCTCCGTCAGATTTCCCTTCGCCACTTCTTTGTTTCAACAAGGCTTCAACAATCGGCTCATCCATAGTGAAACTGACTACTCAGTGTACAAAGAAAAGGGTTCCATTAGAGGCCTCGATTTGGCATTTTACAAGCCTAGAGATCTCTACCACACTCCGGAAGACAATATCAGGCATATCAATATCAAGTCTTTATGGCATATGCTATCCTGTGCTTTGGATTTTTCAGTGAATTTCACCAATGGTGTGAAAGACTTGGATGCAGATCTCACTTCTGAACCAGATAATAAAAGCTTGGATTTCGCAGCTTATACTTCGTTCATGAACCATTTTTTTGCCGCTCCTATCTCGACTTTGATAGTAGCAAACATAACCTTGCTTTGCGTTGTCCCCTTTACGTTTTTGTTTTTCTTCTTCATCATACTCAAGCAAAAGAAATCGTGGAATTTAAACTTCCTCAACATCATCAAGTTTCCATTATCTTTAGCATTTTCTGTTACCATTTTATTTTTTTTCACTGACGTTTTCGTGATTCCATACAATCAGTTTTTGGTCAATAACTCGTTGGGTTCCCTTACTGGCACTCTCTTTGCCACATTTATGCTTCTCAACTACGCGTTCTTAAATGGCTTTAACTGGCTTTTCAAGCACTTCAAAGGCCATCAACATGATGAGAAATTAATCATCATAATTCAGCAAGTCTTCATTTTATGGGTTATCTTGTTATTGTCTACCATAAAGCTCACAAATAACGACATCGGAAAAGATCATACAGGAGAGCTTTTGATTCCGGTGTTGTACCTTGTCATGTCCCTTTCTGGTTTAATTGGATTGATGGGTTGGAGTTTCAAGAAATCCACAAGGCATAAGATCGACGAGCAAGATGAAAGCTCCGAGCCTTTGTTGGGAGACCACTCAGCTAATCAATACGGGGCCAACGAAGAGGAATGCATGAGTAACTCAACTTCATCTTCATTCAAATCTCGTGAGTCCCTGGTGCATTGCGCGATTGACAAGCAGTCATTCTCTTACGATTGGCTTATCCAGTACTTGGTACTTGCTCCTATTTCTTCTTATGTGATTTATAACTCGGGATTCTTGATTATGGAAGGCATCAGCAAATCTGTTCAAGAGTCGCGCAGCACGCAAGATTTGATTTATACCTATTTGAAGACATTTGCAGTTGCTTGGGCTGTCCCATTCATGCCTTTCATTTTCAAGGTCAACAGAATCATGGTGCTAGTCCTATTGTTGGTATTCATCAATGGAATTACCACATTGTCATTGAAGTCAGCATTTGATGCTTCCAACCCAATGAAATTGAGGTTCATGGAAACCATGAACTTGGACGCTTCCCCAATATCCAACACCGTGAAAGTAAGTGGCCGCCTGATGGACTTAGTTGGGGAGATTCTTCGGGACATCCCATCTGTCAAGAAGGATAATGCCAAATTAGAGATATCTCAAGTTGGAGATGGCATGCTGACGTATTCATGGCAGTCTTCGTTTCTTCCGAAATTGCCTAATGGAATCGAGGTTTCGCAGGACTTCTTGGATATCGAAATCTTGAAGAATTCCACATCTGCGTCAGATGCTCCTTTCGGAATGTTAACTGGCGAAATCAAAATAAGGGCTCCTGAGAACAGAAACTGCAAGGTTGTCTTTAGTGTTGCAGACTCCATCGCCAAAATTTTTGATAAAGATGCCGATGAAGTCTCGCCTGTCAAGAGCGTCACCATCTATAATCACGAGAAATCTGATAATAGCACGAAAATGAGCTCTACAACCAGGTTCAAAGACCACTTCTACAAGAATTACGGCGGGATCAAGCAATTACAATTGAACAAGCTCGATTGGTCCAAACCATATCACATCGGATTTCAATGGGTTCCGGAGACTGTTGAGGCTGAAATTGGTGAAAGCCTGAGGGTGAAAGTCAGGAAACTAAGAGTTGCAGTTGAGTGCTATTGGAGTGAATTGGAAACAACCAGTCAGAGAAAGAATGGTGAAGTCGTTGCTATATCTACAATCCCAGCTTATAGCGAGCTTCTCAAGTACAGTCCGGATTATGTGACCTGGGCTAATTTAGAGCGCGGACTATTTTCTGTGCAGAAGGTGGTTGAACTTTAGGGTGGTTTGATTAATAATATAGAGAATAGAGCACTGGTTTAGCAACATGGGTGTAAAGAGTTGAAACATAAAGGAGCGTGCGATCTGTGGATGAAACACAGGCTCTTCAGGATATCAGTTTGAAGCTCTTCCAGGGGAACTAAATCTGCCCTCGAAACCAATTCTGGGGCCCGGACCCGGAATCCTTTCATTAAAGATCAAATTCGCTAACCATTACGCAAAACAACCTTTCGAGTCTGTGTTAGGAAACGATTCCTAATCAGATATTTGTATGCAGGTATGTTGCTGGTGAACACCTGCACCTCACATGCATATGTGTTGTTGCGCATGCACTTCTCTCGGCCTGCACATTGTGGTTCTCTGCCTTCAATGATGCTGGTATATGAGTATCAAAGGCATGCTAATATTTACGCCTAAGAATGGCCATGGTAATATATTCCTCTCAATACTAAACTAGGGGTTCAGTGACTGACCACTCAGAATCAATCCTTTTGTCAATCCGCGCTCCTGCTTCTCTATTTATACCTGACCGGGCGGAGTTGAATCTCCGCTCCTCATTGGGCTGTCCGTGTTAGAATGTTCCAGTCCAATCAGAAATGAGGAAACATATGGCCTATCTGCACTCCTGCGGTACGGGTCGTACCTCCCATGCATCAGCCTCTCTGTACTGTGATGTACGGATGTATCTCACTCATGATGCAATTGCTCAACGCGCGGGATATGTGCAGGAGAAATGAAGGGGATGGAGATGGGGGAGCGGGTAGGGACAGGGACAGGGACGGGGACAGGGACAGGGACAGTGACACCCACAGTGACACCCTCAGTGACACCCACAGTGACGAACTTGGCGGAGTCAAATTTGGCACCTTCTACTTTGTGGATGAAATCTACGATATACAGGATTTGGTACAGGAATACGGGGAGCTGTACAAGACATTTGTGGAGATGGCTTTCTCCGGAAATTACCGTGAGGCAACATATGTCATGTTCATGTAGGGATGCATACACTCAGTGTATATATAAGAGACAATTTCCTCCCTGTCTAAGCCATGGTAAGGCATACGTCTACATTAAGACATCCTGGTGACCCTGTCTTTCTACCACGGCTATATACATGAGATTACACATCAATCATATCCGACACTTGCTGACCAGTATTACTCTAAGAGGAGGGTGATGGACATGTAATTATCCATCATGCATACATGACTGAACACCAGTCGTCACGTGCGTTTTCCTAACGTGACCATTGTGGTGAAAGGGTTTGTTGATGCACCCGGGGATATCGACCCCGCAGCTACCGCCACGGCGACAGCCACAGCCGCACAGCGACCATGAGGGAGCAATAGCAATCATAAGGGAGTAGGGTTATACAAGGATTTACAGGGGAGCACCTTAAGTGAAGGAGTAAGCAGCCCTTATTCATCTACATGATTGTAATGCAAGACGATACATTTAAAGTACGCTAGACAATCATTATGTATAGTATCTGAACGGGGGAGAAACTACTTGAAATAGCCGTCACAAAATTTCCGAGTACGATGACCAACATTAGAGGCATCGTTCCTACAAACAATCCATAACCATCGATAGTTTAGAACCTCATGCGAATAAAGGCTTAACGTCACAGGTCGCATAACAATTCTAAAAACCGGTTATACTGCTTTTGTTAGACTCTGTCCGGTTTGAGTCGGAATGACTTGGTTAAGTTCTTTTATCTGATGTATATTGGAGTATAGTAGTATGATTGAGAGGAGCACCTGGGGATCTAATCTAGTCGAGCAACTTATCGGTCTTGTACACTTTCTAAGTCGGGGTTCGGGTAACCGTTGAGGGAATTCCTGAAATACCGGCTCATCAGCGCAACACTTTTTGATAGTGATTTGGCGAGCGTAAGTTTCAATTTATGCAATTTGATGCACGGTTTGGGCCAACTCGCATACGCATGCGGACTGACTCAAGTATCTTCAGGGACACTTATCGATATACAATCCTGTTGTCGTCTTTTTTTTTTCCTCCTTCAATACTAGGTGCCCGCTTAGTCACGTTAGTAGAATCCATGGACACTTTACACGCAAATCTGGTGTGCTTATAAAATTTTCTAACAATTTTTAGAACGCCACTCCATTTAAGTGAGTGTTTAAATGTGTTTAAGTGAGTGGTTTTGAAAAGTGCCCCCGCCTAGAATTACTATGATACAAGATACTTTTATCGCAATAAATTCTGTCCATCTCCATAATAAGAAGCGCTAAGCTGGAGTTTAGCGTGCATTTCAATCATCTGACTGCAGGCCCAGAAGAGTGCAGTTCGTCATACACTCCCAAAGGCAGGTTGGCAGCCGGAGAAGCAATAAATTTCATTGCCTGCCTTATTGTTTACCTATTTAATGGAACCATATCGCACATCACTCCCTCGAATTAAAAATAGCCAGTTCCAAAATATTCTCGTAAATTAAAGCCCCATGAATTTAGTCTGTTCTTTGCAGCACTCCAAATCAGTACTCCCGCTTGGTGAGGAACTTGGTGCACTCTTTGGCAACACCTAAGACGATTAACTTCGAAAACATGGAGTGTAGAGATGAAGAGCCGAGTGGCATCTATCGCAGGGGTCGTAAACCAGGCAAATGAATCTACGTCAGGCTGCAGAGTCATATATGTGTACCATTTCAGGGAAATTAAAGAGCATCCTTTTAAGAAAGCCGCATGTTCCATATATACCACTGTTTCCCACGAGTAGAGAATCATCTGAGCCAAGAGAAATACCATACCTTTTAAGGGTTCCTAACGTGCAAGGTCATCAGCCTTCATTTTTCAGTGATTGGCTTTCACTACTTTATGAGTAGCGAAGTTGGTCTTTATCTCTGTCAAAATAGCCCAATGTAATTCACTATTGTTTTTTAAATTCTGCAGAATGTCAGAGCTATGGGAGAATTAAGCGCTTTGGCTCTAATACAAAGGGGAATCATCGGAACTATATAGAAATGTTGGCCAAGACTGCGCCACAATATCTGAGGTCGAATCTTGAGATGATGCCAAAACGAGCTAGTCTTGTCTAATGGTCATCCGAACCGACCTTGAAGTTGCATCCAATAGGCTGCAACTGGTCATCCCCGGTATGAACTCGAATACTGGAGTGCAAAACGGGATGGACTCTGCATGAAGGCGGGGTGCAAGGTCATTCCGCGTCTAACCGTGCATCACAGGTAAAGAAGGGTCTGACATTGTTGCTCAAAAAAATTAAGTGGTATTAATAGATGCTTCGATTTTTATTTGCCAAAGCTATGCATTAAGAAGCTTTGCATCGTTCGAGTATTCACTCACAAAGGCGCACTTTTTACAAAGGTTGCTACGGAAGAGTGCAAGACTGAGAATCGCCCAGGCTAGATTCAGCTTTGCAGGTTTTCCTCCCCAGAGCTACGAACTGATTCCGGGAAAGCGGTTTTTGATTTCTTGGAGGATTATAATTATAATATGGTTTCCATTATGAAAACGCAGCCTTCAATGTCAGTATTCACAGGAATCATCAGCTTCCGGCAGCTCATTGATGCTCGAGTCTTGGCAGAACTAATTGGGAGCAATCTGGTGCAAAGTGACTCGAAAGGCATTGGAACTAGCCGAATCGTACGCAATAGGTCAACATTGTGGGTTTTGATATGACCAAGTGCAAGATTTCTTAAGAAGTACTTCAACATTGTTGAGAGAGGACACAATAGCGCCCGATGCCAAAAAAAGTTTTAGGAGATTTTTCAACCCGAAAATGTGGTCTGGAAAAATTTCCTGGTTGTGAAGCCAATTGGATTCCCTAATCAAGATAAGTTGAATCAATTATTAAGCTGGTGTAAAGAAGCGCAATTTTCGTAACCACAATAACGGAGGGTTGGCCGAGTGGTCTAAGGCGGGAGACTTAAGATCTTCTGGACGTATGTCCGCGCGAGTTCGAACCTCGCATCCTTCATTATCTTTTTGTGTTTCTTTGAACTGCGTTCCTCAAACTTTTTTCAAGCTTATATTTTTTTACAAATAAAAGACCCAAAAGTTCGCCTTTAACTTTGAATGACCACTATGCGTGATTTGCAGCCCCCAAACTGTGCCCACACGCTTTGGGGTCACACCTCCGAAAGCAACAAAACGAATGCCGTGTGGAGGTTTCACCCTCATAACGTTCGCGCGCTGATCCAAACCGGTCTGTATACAGATCAGGTGCTGCAAGCAGGGTCTAAAGCCCATGTACTAGCACCCAGTGAGCGCCGTCATGCATGACTTCATTTATGCATTGCACGATTGTCAAACTGTACAAGGCATCAAGTTTGAAGAAAGGCAGCACTGTCAGGCTCTAAGACTGTTCGCCGACTGCCCGACCATTTGCTGTTCACGCGCGTGAACCTTACTGTACAATGATTATCGTTGCATGGTCGCACAGTGCATCCTGTACTCAGCGCAGAGGCCTAAAATTGCTGTGTATGCTTGCTTTGGGCCGGACCATTATCGACACGGCTCAAGTATATAAATAACCGTAGGCCCTTCTTGCCACTATTCCTTTATTTTACTTATTCTTAGTTCTTATTCTAATTTTTGTTCCAACTGTTTGCACCGGATATTTGGCCCATTTTTGAAAACCTAATAGCTCACATTATATCAGAGTACATTGACCATGTCTGCATCTCCACACAAGATCTTTTACAAAGGCGAACAGTCGGACTTTGTGGTTTTCATTGAGAACCCCGATCTTGTCAAGAAGTACAAGGGCGGAGATAGCACTCTTCCATTGATTGACATCGTTTCCATTTACAAGGTGTTTGTCAACAGACAAGGAGGAGTCGAGGGGGTGTTGGATGAAGCCTCGAAAGAGGAGTTGCAAAATGAGTTCGGTAAGGATGCCAATGTTGATGCTGTGATTAAAAAGATTATCTTTGAAGGTGAGGATAAACAGGGCGCTGGTAGAATATAAGACATGGCCAAGTGATTGCGTCGAGTTTCTACATACTTAAAATGGAGTCACATATGACAAAAATTGAACTATCAGCGAGATGATCGTAGGAGAACTTCAATTGCGAGACGTGGAGTGTAGGAAGGTGCGCAAGTGGCGAATGATGTCAGATGTAATCTAGTGCGGGCAAAGTGTTGACGTCGTACCGAGTCACCAGGCTCGGCCTGCATGGGTGCAAGGCGTGGCTGATTGGAGCCAGTTGCAGAAGCTCCTTGTCAGTACAATGCCATCGTTGCTGCAGCATAGACAGCATCACCGTTAAATTTGTGTTCGATTTGGATACAGAGGGCAAGCAAATCCGAAATTTATCCAGTCATGGCCGGTGGTGTACTTCAATGGTGATTAGCGAAATGCGCGCTAGCCATTCCTTCGCTTCTTCATGAGTTCCAGAGCATTAAGACGACTTCAGAAAAGCCAGCTAGACCACCCGGATGCTGAGATTAGCGAAGACGAACCCGAGTACAGACCGCAATCCAACTCCAACGCATTTGCGCTTTTGAATGGCATCTCTGATACCGACACCGACTCCGACGACATCGCTGATAACACCCATTCCGAGACAAAATCTGTTTCGCCAGTGACCAAGGAGAATGAGTCTAGAGACACCAAGAGAAAGCAAACTAAGAAGGCGCCTTCGAAGAACCAGAAGAAAAAGGCTGACCGCGATGGGGCAGCTACTGGAGTCGAGGATGATGACGACTTGGACAGATTTTTGGAGGAGGTCAAACTAAGAGACCAGGCACAAGCCTCCAAAGCTAATAGCACCACCCCTGTTCTCGAGGAAAGAACAGACTACGAAAAACCGCTCAACGAAGAAGACCCTCCATTGGCATATACAGATTCGAATTATGTGTATTTTACCACGGCAAGGCTCGCCAATTGCATGAGTCTCTTGTCTGTTGGAGACGTCAAAAACTTGGATCCCGACACCGAATTGAAGAGCCTTTTTGGGAAAATATCCTTGGAGACCATCGAAGATGCTAATACCTCAACGTCCATGGCGGTCTCACCCGAGGTTTTGGCTCAGTTCAAGAAATTAGCTCGGCTTACGAGAGGTTGGGGAGGGAAGGACCACAGAAGCGTGCCAGGAACATCCAGAAAATTACTTTTGACCCGTATCAAGGACGACTGGTTGCCTACAGCGCAGAAAACTTTAAGCATGGATGAATTGGCCGTCGATGAGGTCACAGAGTACAAGGAGTATAAGGAAGAAACAGTTGATTATCAAACTCTCGAGCTGAAGGTGAGAAATGAAGCTGATCTCGGCATCAAATACTTTAGGCTCACCAAAACGCAGTCCATGCCAGAGCGCTTGGCGAACTCCAAGTTTTACGCTTCCGTCGTGATGACCCCGGACCCGGAGTCATTAATGCAGCTTCTCCAACAGCATCCTTACCACGTGGAAACCCTTTTACAAGTTGCCATGGTTTTATTGAGGCAAGGCAACGACAAATCCACAAGCAACGCATTGGTCGAAAAAGCCTTGTTTGTGTTCGATAGGTCTCTTCATAAAACTTGCCATGAGCTACTTCAACAGGGCAAGACAGAGCTAGTGCGGCTTCCATATGAATGTTTTGCAAATCGGCAGCTCTATCTCAACATCTTTCGTGTGATCACGGGACTTGGTGAGAGGTCCACGTTTTCGACTGCATTGAACTACTGTAAGCTTTTGCTTGCTTTTGCACCTGCTGAGGATCCTTTGGGTGTGCGTTACTTTATAGACCACTACGCAATTGCCGCAGAGGAGTACGAG
Organism: Metschnikowia similis; assembly: GCA_002370765.1. Taxonomy (NCBI): domain Eukaryota; kingdom Fungi; phylum Ascomycota; class Pichiomycetes; order Serinales; family Metschnikowiaceae; genus Metschnikowia; species Metschnikowia similis. The sequence goes on from NKZP01001385.1 coordinate 16,074, forward strand.
TACCTAATCAAGTTCGTCGAGTCTTCACTCGTTCAAACTTATACGCAATGGTTCACCCCAGGGCTAGCATTTTCCTATGTTTTGGCTTTGTTGCTGTTGGAAAGGAAAGAGGAGGCCCAGAAAGCGATTGAAAGCGCTTTCGATGCGCACCGCTGGTGTGCATTGCAATTGCTCCAAGATGTGTGTTTGGGTCAGGTCATACCTATTCAAGAATCGGATTTGGATCCAAGCGAACGCACCAAGATCGAAGCGGAAACTTACATGGTTCGGGCGAAGACACTCTGGAAGCGCGACCAAGATATCAAATTTTTGCATAATGCTCTTGAGAAGTTATTTACCGGTATGGCAACCAAGAAAAAGGGCCTGTGGATTCTGGGATGGCTTGGCAAAGGCCAGGCTTCGACTCAGACCGATCTTCCCATCAATTTGATCCGCTTCGTTATCTTGTCCGGAGAAAACAAGGTCTTGGCCAAGATTCCGGAAAAGGTCTTCTCCCGAGACGACATTCTTGAGTATGATGTGATGCCACCCAAGGATGATAGCAGCCGGTACGACGTATTCTCAGGTTCTCAGGCAGGCCACAAAATAACAGACTCCCTTTTTGACTATATTGATCACAATATCATCAGTGCCATAGTGCAGAACCGGACTGGTGCAGAGTTCCACGACTTTGTGGGTTTGGATGAGGAAGAGCAACGTGGCGCAGAATAGCTAAGCTGTTCACCTCTCTATTTAAAGAGTCAAAGTTATAGTTATATAATGGAGCGTCCTGTTTCTCTGGTGTATAGCTCGTATAGCACTATCCCAATGCGGCGATGCACAGGGGGCAAACTTTACATGGTTGGAAGCAAAATGGATACATATATAGGGGTTTATTTGCCTAACAACAAGCAGTATACACCCGGTAAAATATCCCTTTCGGTACCAGGCAGCAATCTCGCCGAGTCTTGAAGTGTCTTTGGCAGTCGTGGTTGCGTCCGAATCTCGCATACGTGAGCGAGCACACCAAAAAGAATCTCCATCTACTCATCTCGGCACAGCGCTACATGACTCCAAATGATTGCCATTAATCTTGATTTCGCCGATCTTCAATGGCTGTACCAGATCTCCACTACATTCTTCGTTTGTGTGATTGCACCCTTGATGTACTACATATACGAGAAATACATCACGCAACGACCCAACAAGTACAATAAGCTTGAGGCGCCGAAGAAACTTGAGTACCCAGTGCCTGACGAGGCCAAGCGCCATTGGAAGGGAAAGCGGTTGTACCCGCCTAGAATTGACCTTACTGAGGAGGGTGAAAGTGACAAAATCCAGAGCTATTGTCCTGCCACAGGTCAGTACCTAGGCACATTTACCTGTACGACCAGGGAGAAGATGGACCGCAAAATTGCAGCAGCAGCAGAAGCACAGAAGGCATGGGCTTGTTCCACATTTGCCACCAGAAAACGACTCTTAAGAACACTCAGCCAGTACATCTTGGACAATCAAGAAAACATCACCCGGGTTGCATGTAGAGACAGTGGAAAGACAAAGTTGGATGCCTCAATGGGAGAGATAATGGTAACTCTCGAGAAAATCAATTGGATCGTGGCTCACGGGGAAAAGGCTCTTCGACCCTCTTCCAGGCCAGGCCCGTCCTCATTGCTCTTGGGACTCATGAAAAATGCAGAGGTGCGCTACGAGCCGCTAGGCGTGGTTGCTGCGATTATATCGTGGAACTACCCGCTTCACAACTTGATCGGCCCGGTTGTGGCGGCCTTGTTTAGCGGGAACTCAATCGTCGTCAAGTGCTCGGAACAGGTGGTGTGGTCGTCGACGTGGTTTGTGGGGTTGATTCGTGCGGCGTTGCGTCTGCTTGACTTGGACGAGGAGTTGGTACAGCTTTGCTACAGCTTTCCCGAAACGGCAGATTATTTCACTTCGCACCCAGGCTTGAAACATATCACCTTTATCGGATCCAAGCCTGTGGCGCACAAAGTGCTCCAAAGCGCCGCCAAGGAGTTGACCCCCTGTGTCATTGAGCTAGGGGGAAAGGACTCAGTGGTGGTGATAGATGATGATCTCGACTTGAAGGCTCTTTCCTCGGTTATCTTGAGAGGGACATTCCAGAGCGCAGGCCAAAACTGCATTGGAATAGAGCGCGTCATCTGTGTTCCGGGGGCATACGATAAGCTCGTACAAATCTTGAACGAGCGCATGGGCGCCTTCAGGCTAGGCTCGGACATTGACCAATTGGACGAGATAGATATGGGTGCCATGGTCTCCGACAATCGCTTTGAAAAGATCGAACTGTTGATCCAGGATGCGGTAGACAAGGGCGCCCGGTTATTACACGGCGGTCTGCGGTACTCTCACCCGAACTATCCGCAAGGCCACTACTTTGAACCCACGCTTTTGGTCGATGTGGACTCAACCATGGCTATTGCGCAGGAGGAGGTATTCGGGCCCGTGCTCACTATGATGAAGGCCAATAATGTGGATGATGCCATTGCTATATCAAACAGCACAGAATACGGGCTAGGCAATTCGGTGTTTGGCCTGAGCTTTGCCGCCTGTGATGCCGTGGCCAAGCAGTTGGACAGTGGAAACGTGGCCATCAACGACTTTGCCACTTTCTACGTGTGTCAATTACCCTTCGGCGGAGTTAAAAAGTCTGGTTTCGGCAAGTTCGGTGGAGAAGAGGGTTTGACCGGGTTGTGCAATGCCAAGTCTATTGTGGTGGACAAACCCATATTGCGGGCTTTGGGCGTGAAAACCGCCATTCCGCCTCCGCTTGACTACCCCATTGCTGACGACAAAAAGGCGTGGACGTTTGTCAGCAGTCTCAACGCTGCAAGCTACGATAATCGCTTCTGGAAAATAATGCGGTCTTTTAGAAAATTGGCCAAGGGCGGAGCCTGAGCTAGGCTGCCGCTTCTAAACGTTTACTTCAAATATGGAATCGATTGCCTATATATAACGCCTCTAGCATACTCTTGGGAACTGATTCCTTGGTCTCGTCCGGACTAAGCATTGATGTGCAATTCGGGAGAGGGCTTGGTTGCGGCATCCACCAACAACTGAACCACAGACGACTTCTTCTCTCCGAACTTGTGCTTGATATCTTCCAATTCTTTTTGCACAGAAGCCTCGGCTTCTTTCTCAATGTTGTCGTTCAAACCAGTGTGGTCGGTTTCGAACTTCTTCAACTCGCCGTCTTTTTGGGCCTTGTATTCGTCGATTTCTTTCTGGGCGTCAGCCTTAGCCGATTTCAAGCGGTCGGTTCTATACTTCCTTGCATCGTTCACAATGGCAGCGGCTTCTTTTTCAGTCTTCAAGAGTGACTGGATACTGGAGGACATGGTATAGATGCGTGTGTATTGGCGTTCGCAGTATCAGGAAAAGCCCGATAGATAAATTGGGTGGTGCACAGGGGCGGCACGTGACTGCGTTGACTAGAGTTGACCACGCTTCAATCTCCTACATAGATACACTTCATCTTCAAGCTCTTCAGCGTTCTCTTCCCGTCATCTATCTTCAGTCTTCATCGCGGGCCTCGCCCTTCCGCATTGTAGCCTTCGGTATTCGATATACTTTAGTTTTGGGACATCACTCGACGTAATAGCCCTCCCCGATACACCGGAGCATGTATTCGTCGAGGTGTCCCACGCCTTCCTCGTAATCTGAGTCGGCCAACTCCTGCTTTTCTATGACATTCCCGTTTTCGTGTTTGTTTTCATCCACAAAATCTTCTTCGTCCACAGCCACTTCCTTCATGGCTTCCTTCGCTGCATTACGATCAGCCTCATCTTCCGCTTGGGCCAATAATTCCATGTTGGCATTCTCGCCGATGGGCTTATCTGGCAAGTCGACCGCGATGCTGGTATCGTTCACAAGGTCCTTGACAGAGAATTTTCCTAGATAGTCTGTGGTGAAATCACCTTCTTGGATGACAACATTGTCCAATTGTCTCTTTTGGTTGGCCTTTTTCAAAATGTTCGATTCGATCGTGTATTCTGAAACAAAGCGATAGATGTGCACGTCCCTCAGTTGCCCGATTCTGTGGCATCGATCCTGACATTGCTTGTCCATAGCTGGGTTCCAATCCGAGTCGTAGAAGATCACAGTATCTGCTCCGGTCAAGTTGATACCCAATCCTCCCGATCGCGTGGACAAAATGAACACTGGGATCTTGGGGTCACGGTTAAACTTTTCTGTGAGCAATTGCCGCTCCTCTATTTTCGTGGCCCCATCGAGTCGCAGGTACCGGTAGCCATGAAGGTTAAGGAACTGCTCCAAAATGTCCAAGACTTTGGTCATTTGCGTGAAAATCAACGCACGGTGCCCGTTAGGAATAAGCTCTTGCAAGAGACTTGCTAGTTTCTGCAACTTTCCACAATCATATTGTAATAACTGCTTATCAGGAAATGCGATCGAAAGCTTCACCTGTGCTTGATGGTATGGGTTCGTGATGGCATTCTTTTGTACCTCCTCTCGCACTCGATATTGGGTTTTAACTGGAATAAGTTGGTCCTTCATGTCCAATGCTACTGCCGCGGGGGTCACCACACCGTACTTGCTAACGACATCGGAGGTCTTGGCCTGACGCTCAGGAATACTCAAGACCATCTTCTGTACTAACTCGCAGTTGGAGATTGCGCACGCCTTCTCAACAAAGTTCATGAACGAGGCACCATAGAGCGGTTTTCGCAGACATCTTAGGCGATTTAAATATGCTGCATGCTTGAGCCTCTCAAGAAGCTCAATTTGCTCCTGCAATTTAATTCTTCTGCTCACCTGCAAGATATCAGACATCACAGACCCTTCTGACTCCGAGTCCTTGTACAGCAAACCTTTTTCAATTATGCCATTAATTTTGGCAATTTCCTCATCAAACTGGGTTTGCGAAATAAGGCGCATGTTGGCTTCCGCTGCAAAGTAGTTCATATCATCAGCCAGGGTAATGTCTAAATTTAAGACCGGCAAAGACGCCTCGGGATTTCTGGTATGGTTCAAGAGCTTCCGGACGACAGCGTCACTTGAATTGTAAGAATGGTACGCGATTCTCGGCATTGCAAATGAAGTCACAATGGGACGGACCTCAAAAAGGTCGGGATGGTTACAAACTTTCCTCAACTGCATTAAACAATTGATAATGGATAGGAAATTGCCCGATGCTAATGTTTCTTTTGTTTTGGCTCGAGACATGAAATCATCGTATAAGTACCTTTGTCTTTTGGACAAACGGCAGTATATGATATGCTCATACTTCCCTGGCATCTGTTTCTCAACGTCCTTTTTTAAACGACGAAGCAAGTACGGCCGCAACACCTGGTGCAATCGCGACACGGTATCCTTTGTTTCCTTGTCCAAATTCTTGGTCACATTATCGTCAATCAAATCGCCAGTGGCTGTCTTTTCCAAAATTTTGTCAACTGGCTTCCCAAACCATTGTTGAAAATCCTCGAAATTGGCGAATCCTTCCGGCATCATTTGCTCCACTTTGGACGAAGGCATTAAGAAGTACAACAAGGACCACAACTCCATCAAATTGTTTTGCAAAGGGGTACCAGTAAGCAATAGCCTATTTTCGGTGTTGAAATTAAGTAGCGCTTTCCATCTAGTGGATCGGAAATTCTTGATGTTGTGAGCTTCATCCAAGATCATGTATCTCCAGCGTTTTCTCTTAAAGGAAGAATGGTCATGAACAACCAATTGATAGGACGTAATGCATACATGGAAAGCATCCTGCTTGTTCCATCCTTTCCGTTTTCTGGCTCGTTCTTGTGGAGATCCGTAGTAGGTCATGACTTTGAAGCCGGGCGCAAATTTTTTGAATTCCATTTCCCAATTGAGCATGACACTGGTTGGGACCACAATCAAATGTGGACCCCAGATGTGGTGCTCACAAGCTAGATAGGCGAGCAATGAAATGGTCTGGATGGTTTTGCCTAAACCCATCTCATCGGCCAATATTCCGTTCGTGTCGTTATTGTACAAACTTGCAAGCCAGTTGAGCCCTTGTTTTTGGTAAGGTCTCAAGGTTCCTCTGAGTAAGCTCGGAAGAGGAACGTCTTTCACTTTAAAACCGTTTATTTCTTCGACATTTTCATCATCATCTGATCTCAGATTTGAAATGAGTTGGCTTTCATTCGTTTCTTCTTTCATTGCAGTATCTTCTGAGGTCACTTCTTCTGAGCCAGCATTTGCAACTTTGGTGTCGTATAGGGAAGAGAGACCGACAGGCTCTGACAGAGATTGCTCTTCGTCACTGCTTGTATCAGTCATTTCATCTTCGGATGATTCATCTGTCATCAGACTGGACTCATCTGACGAACCTAAATTGTCGGTCTCATCCCTTTTCGACAAACTATCAATAAGTGAAAGCTGCTCAGTTGTGTACTTGGGAGGTGTGTCACTCTTTAATTTTTCTGCACCGTAAAGTGATGCGAGAGTGCCATTTGCCGCAGTTTCAGAATTGTCATTCTCGTCAAACTTGTCGTCATCTTTTACCGGCTGTAACGAAGAGTACTTTTCTTTGAGCTCGGTAATCGAGAGCTCGTTATCCCCGGGCTCACCTCTCAGTGGCGATTCTCCTCCGGAAGCATATTCAGATTCAGAAGTAGAAGAGAACACATCCGAATCTTTTCTGTCAGAATCTTCGCTATTGGAGATCAAACGAGATTCGGGCTCCACCGTACCATCGGAGGAGCGGTTTAGCTGTGCCTCAAGTAATTGCGTGGAGTGCTTGAGCATCTTGCTCAAATGCTCACGGCCCTCAATTTGCTTGAGTTCTTCGTCTTTTTCATGCTGCAAATACTTGTAGACTTTGTTAGCTTGCGCCCATCTTTTTCTGACCGCCTGTATCGCAAGCCGACTTATTTTTCTGAGGTTTTGTTCTCTTTCACGTACAGCTCGTTCCTTTTCACCAGCTTTTTTCCGGAAGTGCTGTTCGACAATCTGTACTATTCGGCGAATTCTAGCCTGGTGTTGTCTTCTCATGCCTTGATGTAGCCTTGAAAACGACATACCTTGACTCACCAAATGGTCCTGAAATGTGTTGTCGTTTGCCGCACCTTGCAATTTTGGAGCGATGCAGCCATTTTCTCGAAATGGATCTAATGAGTTCTTGGAGCTCTGAGGCAAAACCACCTTTCGGCGTTCTATTTTATCACCATTCAACTCAAAGCTTCCATCCTCCACCATTTTTTGATGAAGCTTTCTGAGAAGGGTTTTTTGCGCTTTCAAAGTCGCTTGATATTCCTCCGGTGAATTGGTCACTTCTGCACTGGCATCATCAATGATGCTAGATTTGTACTTGTTTTCTAGAAAATCGGTTATTTTCAGTTGAAGTTCAGGGGACTGGAAGCCTTCGAGTTTATCCCAGATCACCCTGTTTGGCTTGAACGTAAAGTCTATCAAATGGTGGGCATCTATATCGTTGTTATAGAACTCAGAGTCCGTTCGAGACGGACGCCACGACGGTATATGGGAAGGATGCGTGACCACGGGGGGAGGGAGCGAATATGACAAGGACTTGAGGGTGTAATGAGTATCAGGAGGCGTATCCAGCTCTTCGGTGGAAGACTCCAATGGCTCCGGTTCAATCGAGGGACTGACCTCTGGTATGACATCTGTATTCAGTTTACGTGCTGGTGCGATCAGTTTGGGGGGCAAATGTTTCTTTGCTGGGGTCAAGAGAGCAGCCTCACGTTCTAAACTTCTCTGCTGAACATCATCCATAAAAGGGTATTTTTCTCGGAGTTTGATCTCTCGATCGGCAATCACCTTCTTCTGTAACCGTAGTGGCAAACTGTCAAGACTTTCTGTTGACTGATCATCCCATATGAGCTGGTATTTGTTGTTTTGTATAAAATATTGGAATATCTCGGGAAGCTCGCCCCTAGTAGCGGGGGAAAAATCTTCGGGGTTCCAGTCTGCCAAGGAGCCGTACTCCTTTAGCTGAAAGAGTTCATTGACATCAATATTGAAGTTTGAAATGATGTTGACCAAGTCCGATTCTCTGGATTCTGCGGATGACTCTAACCTGGCTCTTTTATTGCTAGGCGCAGCGGAGCCCAGACTCAGAGGGGCAGCCAGTGGGGCGGCTCTTCGCTTCGAGTGCCTTGAGGGTTCTCCTCCATTGGAAGTGCCGTTCTGGCCACCCAGCAGATGCAGCATGCTTGTCGAAACGTGATGTGGTAGCGCTTAATTGTTTTACTTGAGAAATCTGAGAGCGTGTCTGCAGACAAGCCCATACACCAGAACGCCGGTTTTGGCCCCACAGGGCGAGTCCTACAAGGGCTATAATTCTAGATAGCCAAAACTGCATTGATTGAAAATTCTGGATGAGTCTTGGGGTGTGTATTGTAATATATCGAGTAATTATGCGGTTAAGTGGTCTAGGCCTTGAAGAAGTCGGGGTTAGCTTTCAAATAAGCTTCTTTTTGAGCAGCTAGATCCTCATCGGCAGCCAAAATACCAGAATTCTTGGCAGTAAGGTCGGATCTGACTTTGTAAAAGTAATCCGACTTCTCGTCGCCAGAGCCCAAGCTTTGGGCCAACCCGTTATCCGGGAAAGATCTGGGCATGGCGGGCTTTTCTGGGTTAAGTTGGAAGTATGCCACTGCCCCAGCAATGGAAAATATAAGCGAGAAGAAGATAGCATTGTGTTTCAAAGCAGTTTTGTCGGAGACAAACAGGTAGTATTCGGGAGACCACATGTCGTATAAATCGTCGTCAATATTCAAGGGTTCGTTCTTGTTTCTCCTCAATTGTTGAAAATCGTACTTTTGGTATGGGTCTTTAGACTGAGCCAACTTTGGCTCCGGATTTGGGTAGTCTGCAATTTGAGGGCGATTGGGGTCGGTCAAGATGATGGTTTTGCCGGTGGCATGGTCCACGATGGAAGTCTTAGTGGTCAATGACCTCACGCTAGAAGCTCTGGATTGCTTGACGGCGCCCACGAAAAACCTGGAGAACATATGTGCAAACAGAGTGACGCTTAGGGTAGTTTGGTTTTCGCCCAATGGAATTTTCTCAAATGTAATTGGGCCGCGCACATTCTGGGTGGGCTGCGTACCCGAGCCCGTTGGGGTACCAGTTGCTAGCCAAAAACACGACTTAGAATGGGAATAATCGTGCATTACCAACTATTGAAGATTGTTGCTGCACAATTCGTTCTCAGAGTATTTGTTTAAAGGTGCTACGTTGACAAACTTGGCATGCTACTTCAGATGCTCCCAGAACTTTACATCGCAAGCGAACTTGATAACGAGTATGTGATTGACTATAAGATTAAAATGCATTAGTTTTTTTTGACCTGAGGCTCGCCGAACTTGATCTCGTTGAGTGGAGAATTCTTGGAGTCGGCAAAGGTCAACAAGCCTTCGTAGCCCTCGATGTTTTGGCCCGTGAACTTGCCAAGATACCCAACGCCCAATATGATGGGCGTGAGAACAACCAAAACCGAGAAGTTTCTGGCATTCCAGTAAGCATGCACTGGGGGAGGGGCGATGTTGAAGTTGTATTTGTTGTCGAAGGTCGCAGCCTTGGGCTCGGCTTGGGCGGCGTGACTCTCGAACCTACGGCTCATGCGGGCCACTATGCGAGCACTGGATCTGGTGAACATGCTGTGTAGATTGAGTTGCGAGCAGGCGGAGGTCCAACAGATGTAGGGCGATGGTGCTTATATGAGGGTTATTTCTCATTTTTGATTGGAGAGCTGGCGTATGCAGGTACCCTTTGGAGCGGTGCGAGTACTAGTGACCAAACACCTTGCCGCAATGGGGTTCATGAGTCCGAGACAGGAAAGACATTCATGTTGAAAGGCGGGGGATTTTCTTCAACTTTTGGAAGTATGAGTGAGAAAAGAAAAAATTTAGTTCTTTGGGGCAGGCTTGCCTGGTGTGCCTTCCTCTAGCGCTGCTCTCGCGCCGAAACGGTTCGCATTACTTGAATATGCATTCTCATCTTATTTCAACCTAGATTACAGCTGCAGCTCCTTAAATTCACTAGGGATGCCGCATTACCCAAAGACTTCGTATAGGCCCAGTGGGGATCTGTACCGACCCAATAACCGATCAAGCGAGAATGGTCAGCCGCAAAGAAGTCAACGGCTGGACCTACCCAACCACAACGGTCAATATAGCGGTCATGGCAATCGGACAAGCCAGGCGCCATATCATAATGGTTCGGGAGCCAACTCTCGCATAAATGGGTCAAGAGGTGGCTCCAGCAACTACAGAGGGCAGAATCAGGGTACTCAATACAGCCCCCAGGGCAATTCTAGCTTTTATCAGGGCACCTCCAATGGGCCTGGCGGGTACAGGAAAAATAACGCCAACGCAAACTACAGCCCCGGAGATTACCCATCAAATAGCCAGCCGTCAAATTACCAATCAAAATATCACTCAAACTACCCATCGAATCATCAATCAAGTCATCAATCAAATCATCAATCAAGTTATCAATCAAATTACCAACCAAATTACCAGTCAAACCACCAATCAAACCATCAGGCCAACCGTCAATCAGCCAATCCCCAGGGCCTGAACTATGGAAACAATAGGTACCAGAAGAAACCCCACATAGCGAATCATCTGGTCTACTCGCAGGCTCACTCAGAAAATCAAATCTGGATGGGTGATTTGGACCCTCTGTGGACAGAAGCTGAGGTGCACCAGATATGGACTCAATTGGGCGAAACGCCTGTGAATGTTAAACTTTTAAAGGACAAAATGGGGAAACCGCTGTGTTGCTTCGTCAAGTTCGCCTCTAGTGCGTCCGCGGCAAACGCCTTAAAGCGCAACAGGACTTCAATTCCTGGAACTGCCAGACTTTTTAAGTTGAACTTACCATCTGGAGGTTCCCATTCAAACGAGTACACGCAAACTTCATTCAACCATGCCGCCAAAAGCTCTACCGACTTTTCTATTTTCGTGGGCGACTTGTCAATCGATACATCTGAAGCTGCTCTCTTCGAAAAGTTCAATAGTGTATACCCTGGCCTGGTGAAACAAGCCAAGGTGATGATTGACCCCAACTCTGGCGCCTCTAAGGGCTTTGGATTTATCAGGTTTGTCAATGCCGAAACCCAGCAAAGGGCCCTCAAGGAAATGAATGGCGTGATTGTGAACCAGCGTCAGATACGAGTGGGCCAGGCGAATGGAGCCAATCAAGAAGTTGGTTTCAAAAAGGCGGCAGATGCGGCCAACAGCAAGGTGACTTTGGCACAACACCAACCGGCGTTGACGCCTTTTACCGACCCAAGAAATACAGTCATTTGCATCAAACACATCTCATATAACATAACGCGCGATGATCTCATTGCTCATTTTCTCGCTTTTGGTCATATTGTTTATTGCAAAGTAAACTACAGCGAGAATGTGGCTCATATCAAATATCTTCTACGTGGTGCTGCAGAGAGAGCTATTCTATACATGCATGGGATACCCATTAATGGGAACAGGGTGGTTCTTCTATGGGGCCGAGAAGAGAGAGCAAACGGGCAGAAAACTCGCTTCCAACCAGTTGGTAAAAACTCCAAATACGTTGAAGCAGAAAAGCCGCCTCCGATGTATGGTTTCTTGCCAAACAATGTGGTCTTTGAAGACTTAACATCCAAGCAAGCTAAGGCTTTAAACTTTCAAAACGATATGTCAGTGGAATCATTAAATCAGTTCGAGCAGGACCAGCTTCAAGCCAGAAATGAACTACTCGATAAGTTTTTCTAAAAGTGAAGTTCAAAACTTTTGCCCGGACAGTGGGCCTCCATGTCGTCTTTGCTGTCGTATTGAACTTCGCAGTATGGACAATATGAATATTCGACGCGGCAATATTCGAGCAAACGGCCTAATTCGGCTGCAGTGTCGAAATATTTGCTTGCCGGGTCTTCGCCAATGCGTGGGTCAGGTGGGCTGTAGGAAGCTTTCACTTCAGGCGAGTCATCTGAAGCCCTCAGAGTTTGCATAATCTCTTGTTGAAATTTAATCGCATGATCTCTCCAAAGAGGGTTGATGTGATCAAGAGCGATGCTCCCCAGCATAACTCGTGCATCATCTCCGGATGCACGTAAACAGAAGTCCTGGAGCTTCACTATGGTTTTCTTGTTCATCGATTCTCTGCGTTTTTGCAGCTCCACCTCTAGATACAGAGAGATATCTTGATCGGTGACTGTATCGGAAGTTACAAGCGGGGCAGTGGTTTTTGCTCCTATTCCAGCTCGACCCTTGACGTGCTTGGAGGCTATAGGCTCGTGAATCGCATTGGTGTTTTCTTGAGAGCCCAAGCTTTGGCCCATTTTATATCCCATCTTCTGCATCATTTGAAACGCTATGGAGTCGGGATCCATTATGGACTTCGTCAAAGATGCCTTTTGAGATCCATTTTCAGGTGAATTTCCAAGAACTCGAGTTGTTTTCAGCCCTTCGAGACCATCCAGAATGGCCTCTGTTAACATATCCAAATGAGTACCCAAATCTGGCTCCTCCTCGACTTGACGCCTTTTCGGAGCTGGCCCGGCATTCAAACCGGCAATTTTTCGGAGCTTCGTCTTCGAATAGTCCTCGTCCTCCGAACTGGAGTAATCGCCAAGCACATTTTTCATGCCATCGCTAGCACCCTGCTCACTGAGATTCGAGGCCCCTACGCCCTTCCTGCACACACGAGCAGTGCCTTAAGAAGCACTCGTACGCTCCTCCAGTCCACGCAATGATACCGCATACAAAAGACCATTCACCCAACTCGCTCCCAGTATCGCGGGTGGCCCTGGGCACCAGGCTCAATTTACTCTCAGCGCCTAATATGCTGAAAAGTCTATCCCGTCCAAGCACTCCCGGTGCATATGTTGCCAGCTCTTTAAATCCCTCTAAAAACCCGCCCATTACGCTGACCGGTCTGGTGGCCGGGGCGGCTGAACAGGACGCTAAGTACGAAAGTTTACTGCTTCTTGAAAATCTCGGCAAGTTCGAAGCCGTGCTTGGAGCCTTGTCTCAAAGTGTGTCCTCGTTTGAAGGTGACCAATTGGTAGGCACTGTTCAAAAGCTCATAGACATCAATGACGAGATCTCCTCCGGCCTACAACAACTCGAGGAACACCGCAAGCTAGGCGAACAGGCCGAGGCGCTTTCCAAGACCAATAAGGACCTAGAACTGCAATCCAAACACATTTTACGGGAGCTCATCGCGTACCGGGCCCAGTTGAAGCAGCTATCGTCGCTACCTGCATCCAAAGACCAGACATCACAAACACTCCGAAGCGTGGACGTGCAGACTCTCATTGAATACTCGATGAAATTAGCGAAGTTTTCCAAAGCGCCGGCCACTGTGCAGTCACCCTTTATCCACCCAAACAACTTTGTGTGGCCAGCTGAGGACGCTTTACGACGAGGGATGTTGGCCATGGCCTCGCTCAAGCCTGAAGAATTGATAAAAGCAGAGTTGGGTGTGCAGGATGTCGGCAAACCAAATAGCTCGGATGACGACGTGGAGATGGAAGACGTCCAGGAAGCGCCCGAGGCCGAGTCTGAGCCGCGAGTTGAACCAAGCCGGCCGCTCGCCAAACCCGCAGCTCAACCGAGACCAGCGGCCAGCCTCGACCTAGATCTCTTCGATTCCGATCAGGATGACTCCGACTGAAGAGTGGAACTTCTATAGCTATATACAGTCTAGGCATCCTTATGGTGCTTTCCGAACAACTGTTTGGGGTGCGTAAATGTGTTGGAAGTGTAGTCCTTACTCAACTCCCAATCCAATTCCATTTGATTCGAATAGAGTTCGCCGCACTCAAGGTGCTCCTTGACCAAATCGGCCAAGCCTGATATGAACTCCTCATTATCGTTCAAGGATTCGGCTCTCTTGACCAAGTCTGGGTTTTTCACTTCCTCCTTCAACTCAATATCCAATTCGTGCAAGGTTTCAATGTGGTCCGAGGTGAACGCGATAGGGACCAACACGATGCCCTTGACGTTTTCATTGACGTTCAATTTCTCCACAATGGAGGCAGTTTGAGCCCCGAGCCAGGGTTTGGGGCCCACCTTCGATTGCCAAACCAACCTGTAAGGGTTGCTAAAGTTCAACTTCTCCATCACCGCGTAGCAGGAGGCCGCAACCTCCGCGGGGTACGAGTCACCGCGGTTCACAATTTGCATGGGCAACGAGTGGGCAGAAAAGAGAATCACCACCTTATCCCTGTCCTCTTGAGGAAACTCGTTGATCTTGTCTTGGATCAATTTGGCGAAGGGGTTCACCAAGCACTTCGCCTTGGGCCATCTGTCAATCAAGGTCCACTCTATGGTCCTTTCGGGGTCGTGGATTTGGGTTTGACGGTAGAGCTCATGCACAGATGATGAGGACGTGGATGCGGACCATTGGGGGTACTGCGAGAAGGCCACCGCCCGGCGCACCCCGTCGGCCTTCATTTGCTCCAACATATCCTCGGTCAAGGGCTTGGCATATCTGAAAGCGACATAAGGCTTGTGTGGGGCTGTGTCGGGACTGATTTCGTCTAATCTCTGGCACACTTTCTCTGACTGGTACTCGGACCAGTACTTGATGGGGGAGCCGCCGCCAATTTCGTCATACTTCCCTGCGACCGAAGGAGTACGCTGCTTTGCAATAAACCAAGAAAGAATCTTCTGAAAAGGCCCGAGCGGGATCAAGTCTTTATCGGAGAAGAGCCGGTGAAGGAAATCGAACGTCTCTGAACTCTTGTTGGGGCCGCCCATGTTCATGAACACCACGCCCGTAGGCGACAGTGGTTTAGTTGCGTAAGCCCTGGCGAGGGCCCTTACACCTGTGTTTCTAAAGAGGCCAAGCATGTTGTGGAGCTTCTCCAAAGACTGTTATTCTGAAGGATAGTTTTTCGTGTTTCCAACTTTATATACGGCCACATTACATACAGAGGCGCGCATGTGACCTGCAGCGGCGCCAGTTTGAACGAGCAAGCTTGTCACTCTGGGTTGCGGTAATGCGACCGCTCATGCACCATGAGATTTATTAATCTGGACCATCAGTAAAGATGCGACAAGCGGAATCTTCATGCAAATATGCGAACACTCTATTGGGATTCTTGATGCGAGGTTGAACCTTGCCACGCGGACTCGAAAGGAGCCATTAACTTGATTTCGCCCACCCGTAAAAAAAGTAATGGCCATCTTGACATCGCCCACCGTAAAAAACAAAAACTTACTCAAGAAATGGAAAATAACGCCTGATACTCTAGAGGTCTTTCTTGCTAAGCTCGCCTTTTTTCGCGTTCATGATCTCGTTAATTTCGCTGGTGAAGTTGTTGTACGCATCCTTTAGGCCCTCGAAGTCGTCACCGAAGGAACCACGGCGGTTGCGGAAACTGTTCCACGCATCTGCCATCTCTTTAATTTCCTCTTCCAAATCTTCTTTGTTGGCGTCTTCCAAAATATCGATTGGGGGAACTCCCAAGGACGGAGAGTCGTAGTTCTCACTCAAGGCCTTGTGCACAACACCGGAGACCTTTCTGGATTCATCTTCCGTGAGTTCGCTTGCGCGAGAAACTGGTTGCTCCTCGGCGAAATGCGAGCGGCACCACAGTGTAGCGGTCCGTTTGAAAGGTCCTTTGAACACGAACAAGGAGACAAAGATTCCAACGGGAACGTAGAAGTTGACAGTCCACCAACAGTAAAGGGACTTCTGAAAGTCGAGGATCACAAATGGCTGGCAAACGAATCCAAACGCCAACTGGGTCACAAGGTAACAAACGAAATCATACAATTTTTTGGATGGTTTAGGTGTCTTACCGTCGCTCTCAAGGAACATCGGGCGAAAGTTCTTGCGGTATATCTTACCGACAGTTTGAATAAAGGCTCCCATGACGAACGTCAAGTAGTAACCGGGCCTGGTGCCATGCCAGAATGCGCTGGTAGCGAAGGTGAATAGTGTGGACTTGAAACCAGGCTTTTTGCCCTTTCTGGCGATCCGCGTGTACACGTAGTGCTTTAACCACTTGTTGGTGTTCATGTTCCAAGCCTCAAGGCAGATGTGCACGTTCTGGCCGGTCTCGAATGTCCAAGGATCAATGTTTTGCACTCTGTTCCACTTGAAAGATCTGGATTCCTCGCTGTACCCATTGTAACCAATACCACACAAGATACAAGCTCCCTCGGCGATTTGCCAAATCGTGTAGTACTTCAACCTATGGTATATTCCAAGAATCCACAAATAGAAGATTCGGTAAACGAAGCCATGCTCGTTCACGAATTTTGGGTTGAACACATAGTCCAATGAGACATACTTTGGCCCTTCAAGATAAAACCCAGCCCAGAAGAGCCCCTGTACCACTTTGCTTAGGGCTTGAAAGCCACTTCTAGGTATTCTCCGCTTACTTTTTCCTGGCCGTTTTTCGTTCGGAACATCGTCAAACAACGACCCATGAATGAATTTGTCATAGTCAACGTAGTCAAAAGCAGGCCCAGTCAAAAGCGAAGGATAGAAGAAGACATACCCGAAGAATGGCAATATGTTTGGGTGCTTTGTGATCTTCCTCAACTCGGTATATTGCGATGGAGCCGAGCCCCGTCTGCCGTCATGGACATTCCAACCGAACGCAGACAATTTCATCACCATAACCATCTGGGCTCCGGTGATATCAATGCGGCCACTATCACTGATCAGAAAAAATTGCATATTCAAATGGTTGTAAGCAAGGTGGGCCATGAGAAAGATGAAATTGATCCAAGGCATCAGACTCGTCCTCACGTACCGAGTGATAACATAGCACCCCAGCAGAGAAATAAGGAGAGTCACCAAACCCGAGCCAAGATTCAAAATGCCGAACACGTAAAATGCAGCCACTGATACCACATATAAATTCTTGAGAGTATACTTTTGGTCTGGCAATCGCTTGAATATCCAACTGAAGGGGAAAGACAAAAGGGAGCAGAACAAGATCTTGAAGCTGGCCTCGTCCATACCGGCAAGATCCAGCAAATGGGACACACCGCTTTGGAGTTTCTGAATCATGAGCGAGGCGGGCGTGATGAGGCGATAGATCCTTGGCGGAGAGCACTCCACACTTTGCTATTGCGAGCTGTTCCCGGACGCGCAGCATGCACTACCGACGCAACCCTAATTCCTGTGAACTTGCCTGACCACTTGAAACTTTAAGTAAAGGGCGTAATTTTGGTAAATCAATCCCCACAATTTGGGGGCGTTGGTTTCCAAAAGTTCTCCACTAAATAAATAGGCATTGATATTTTAAGATTCATTCTTAATATTTAGAGACTTTTGCTGGAGATTAGGGGACCGAGGCTCAAGTCATAGACATGGGTGCAAATTATTAATCACTTCAGGCACACAGGAATCAGGACAAAAAAACTTGTCATGTTAGATCAGGCCTTTGTTTTCAGGTCTGAAAAGTCGAGCACGACAGAGGGTATAAACATGTGCATGACAGGGGCAAGAAAAATTGCTCTGCAATTAACCTCAGCATTGGCCTTCCTGGCTTCGCTAGTCTCTGGCCAGAACCATCTTAAATCCGCCCTCAAGTGCCTGGGTAATACTTTCATTCTTGTACTGTATTGCACCGAGCACATAGGCCACATCATTCCATTGCGCCTCATTCTGGCACTTCATCAAGCGAATCAAGAGCTTCTCCGCCAACTGTTTCTGGTGCTTCTCCTTTTCAATGAACCCCACCAAAAACCTCACAATGCGTTTCATCGCATCCTTAGCTAAAGTAGCATCGTTTGACAACCCACTGAATATATCGATAAATCCATTGTAAATGGCATTGTCCTTTGTGGCCAATTCAGAAAAGAACAACCGACACATGTCACTGATACCCTGATCTTTATTTTCCAAGCATTTGGCCATTGACGATAACTGTCCCTTGACTTTAACTTGCCCTGCCAAGATCAAGAATGTAACGGTCATGAGACATGTTTTTTGCACCATGATGTTCTCGTCCGTGAGGCGGCGATACAAAAAATCGGTGTTCTCATCAATGAGGTTGTTAAAGCACACTGCCATATCGCCTAAACTCAAAACACAGTTGCTTCTAATGATAGGATCGGGCGATTTCTCCATGATGGTAATCAAAAGAGGTAAGTTTTCCTCACAAAACTTTGAAGAAACGCACATGAGTTTTCCCAAACAGAGCGTGGCAGACCTCTGTAAGGTTCCATCGTCGTAACTCTGATTGTTAGAGCATATTTCTCTGACCATAGGGCCGAACTTTGCTAAAAGCGATCTTTCGCCATATAAAAGTTCCCTCTCTTTGACGTAGATTACTGCATCTGTAAAGTCATCCTCAGTAGTCCCTCCAATCATCTCCAATTCGTTTTCTCCACCGTCTTTATTTGTAGCCAGCTTTCTTGCTTCTGCCTCATGTTTTTGCTTCTTGAACTGAGTTTCGAGCTTTTCCAAATGCTCCATAGTTTTGAGAGCGATATGGCCAACCATGAAAACAAGCTGAGATAGGGCAATTACCTGAGAGATGCTTGTATTGTTTTCGTCAAATGCCTGAACTGATTTCGAAACCAAGAGCTTCGTACACACATCTTCTGGATTTGAGGCAATTTTAAATATGGCGTTCAATGCTTGTTCAGCTACACCATACCATTCCGTGTCGGTTGTATAGAGTAGCAAAATGTTGTTTAAGCCCTGTATGGCTTCATCTTCCTGGGCAAAGCGGCTTGCCTCAGATTTACCCGAAACAATCTTGGCTAAAGTTGCACAAGTATGCTTGCAAATAATCATATCATTTTTCCCCACATCACCCAAGCCGATGTTAAGAAGACTCTCCAACCCCATTCTTACCACTGAAGTATCTGCGAGTGATAGCATCCCTAACACTTTAATGGCACCATGTATGTACTCCACGGAATACTCCTGAGTTTGTGAGCCTGCTTTGTTGTAAATGGCCCAAAGTACTCTAATCATTTCGGGATGTATTAGTTTAGCCTCATACATCAAACATAAGAGTTTTTCCAATGAAGCCAAATCCGCAACCGATGCAGAAAAGGTGAGACCGATTAAGTTCTTGGCGAATAATAGAGCAGTCTGTGAAGCTGTGGCATGCTGTGGAGCGGTGAGGAATAGGTCCTTATAACAGTCAATGAGATGCGACGATATGGATTTCCCTTCGTCGGAGGAACCCTTCATCCACACTAGGTGTAGCATGCGGCGAATGCCTTCGGGAGCATTTTCTATATCATAAGCATCTGCAAGGACCAAAAAGTCCATCGACTCGAGAACCTCATTTCTGTTTTTAGAAAAGAGCAACTGACACGTAATTGCAGTTGCCTTTTGTACAGCCTCGATAAATTCGAGTGCTTCTTGGTAATACTGGACCGTTAATTTTGCCTTAACCAAGACAGTTTGTTCGGGAAGCAGACGTTCCTGCTCTATCATGGAATTATTAAGCTCCTCGTGATCGATATCAGAATCGTCTTCTGAAATCTGATCTGCATTTTCGGCAGCATTATCATCAATATCCATATCGTCCTCACTTTTCGATTTCTTTTGAGGCAGTGGTTTGGGCAAATACTTTTCTAGTTCGAGTTCGGCATCATCGAGCCTTTTTTTCCAAACCTTGTATTGCAACTGAGTTCCATGGGATGCAGTAAATGGGTGAGAAAGCAACAATTTGTACATGAGCTTAACAGCGTTCCTGCGGACTAATGTACTTCGGTCACCCAAGGAGCGGACTGCCACTAGCATCACCGATAGCCTTCTTTTGTGCATTTTTATGGGGAGTGAGCATATTTTAACCATTGCTTGAATGGCCTTTGTTCTCACAAACGGATTTTGATCTAAAAATCTGTCTTGGAGCAAATTCAAAAGACCATCAAGTTGCACAGCATTATTCGAAACCTGTTCATTCTCGGAGCTAAAAGCTTCACTTTCGACCTTCAAGATGTCAACCACGATGTTGCCACAGGTTTCAACGACTGAACATCTCAACGACTGATTACTGTTATCCAATAACTGAGCCGTGGATGAGATCTGTTTTAGGATCAAGCGCGGGCTCAATTCCGAAAGTTTAATAAGAAACTCGGAAATAAATCTTGGTCCATTGGAGTCATTGGAATTGAACTGTAGCAGACTTATCTCACGTAAAAGCTCTTCCGTGAGTCCAATATGGTCATGCTGAGTATTCAAATAATGTAGTAGTTCAGCCATATGCGCAGGCAAATGGGCATAGTATGTCAACGATTGAATCACGGAGTTCTGGATTAGAGAGCTGCACGAATGCATGGTCACCGCAAGCCCGATGCACCTAAATATCAAAGTTTTTATCGCCATGACCTTCAATCTGTCGGTCAACTCCATGAGATGAAATATGGGGCGTAACAACATTTCCAAAAATTGAAGCCGCTCTGGCGTGGTCACAAAGAGCTTCGATATAGAGACCTTGAAGCATGATACAATAGAGTCCAAAGCAGCCTCAACCAAAGAGCAATTATTAGTCCATTTGGCTGACGTTTGTTTCAGCCTGGATGAGCCGCTGCTTGCAGGAAAGTCTTCCTTGGCAAGAAAGTTCACTAATACATGGATCAAGTATCCGTACCTCTCTAGCATAGATTTGAAAGTTTCAATGCTATCCACGAAATCGCCCAGCTCCACACTGATCATGCACTGATGTGAAGCGTTTTGGAACGATGATGTCAAGAGATACGCCACTTGACGTCGGTTCACCTCGCTGATCTGAGGAAATCCGTGGGCCAAATCCACCAAATCTTCCATGAGCTCGTGGTCATGACAGACAGATTCCACCGAATGTGCTAGTGACGTGGTAGCAGACTCGATCTTGGATTCTATGGTCGAAAGATCAACGGGGTATTCATGATCCACATCGAAGGCGTTGTAGTAAGTTGATAAATTGAAATCCATTTGGGGTGTATTGAGAGAGCAGCCGTTTCGGGGCCTCTTAAAGTTTTCCTTGCTTCAGTTTTGATTCTTGATCAGATTTTTTAGTGGATTCTTCTGGCAAAGGGTAGTTAGCGTGATGTAAACAAGTAAACAGTGCGCTCATCTGCGTTCTCAATATGCACACATCAGGGGCAAATTTCCTTCCCGTGGGTATAGCTACAAAACATGAGTTTTCTTCAATGCTTTTCATTGATTTATAACATACTCCAATGTATAATGTATTTTCACGAGCCGGTGAAGCGGACCTCAGGAATCAATCCTTGAGGCGGGCGTAGCCCTTCACCACTGCCTTCGCAGTCCCAACTCGCTCTTCCTCGAGTACACTCAAGAGATCTTTGGACGTGATGGTATTTCCCGTTCGAATCTCTCTGAATCGCAATCCGTTATCTCCACGAGCAGATATGAGAGAGCTCTGCTTGGAGGTTGTTTCCTTGCTTTCAGTTTTGGCACCCATATCTCCTCCAGTGCCACTGCCCGACGTCATCCAAGAATACTTCTTTCTAGATGAGTTCAGGGTCATCATGGCTGCAGTAGCATTGGCTGCCCTGTGTAAAGTTTCTTCGGCGCCAGCCTTATTGCCGTTTTCAGGCGCGAGACTGTCATTCTTCTCGAGCCCGAGTAATGCTCTCTTTGCAACCCGTCTTTCCTCTTGTTCCTTCTGCCTGAGTGCCATATTTCGGAGCTCCTTGGAGACGTCAGACCTCTGAGATGGCGGAACTACTTTTTGTTTGTTTGAACCAGTTTTGTTTTTAGGATTGAATGCAGGAATTCCTCGTCTTCGATGCCTGGCCATAGCCACTGTTTTACCGACTATGCTTGAAAGCCATTCTTTACAGGCACTGGACATGAATTCAAGCATTTCAGGATCTAGCATGAAGTTCTGTGACACGCCGTTCTCACGCGCGGCACGGTTCATAAAAAGAGCAACGTGGTATGGATGCAAAAAAGCATTAAGTTGCCCGTATGACTGTCTTTGTCTGTTGGCCAATTGTTGCTGGTGAAGGTTGAACGCTGACCGATTGTAGTTTGTGGATAGTAATTCTTCTTCGCGCTGCAAATCGACTCCGGATACGGCAAGAGCGTCGTTGAGCTTGGATGGGTCCTCGGCCTTGTCCTTGTCTTGGGAGACAGAGTTGTAGTTAATTCCAGCCAGCATCTGAGGCATTTGGCCCGATAACGCCGTTGGAGGGGAGTATGTTTTCTTAGGATCGAACCTTATGCTAGATTTATATGAGGAGGTTGTAGGCACTCCAGAGATGCTGGCCGGCCCTCGGTACTGGGACGGATATGCTGTCGCTGTTTTTTGGTATGGATATGTCGACCCAACGTTCTGCTGATTTTGATACATCATCGAGTTTGGTGTTTGAGCTCCCGACAGAGCGAATGAATCGGGGAGCTGGTTGGTGGAAGTATCCCGGGACATGTTTTCGGAAAATTTCGGCAGGTAAATGGTGCCCTGTGCAGCCTTGTTAGAGGAGCCTGGAGCCATGCTGTGCGGATCCGAATCAGATTGTTGCAGGCCTGGAGTATAGCCAGTCGAATTAGAAACGCCGGCACTGTTCTGGGCGGCATTATTGGAGCCTGTCGCTTTGTAGTTTGCAGAGCTGGCCAAGTTTGCTTGCAGGGACAGCTTTGTATCGGGTAGAAATGCCGGTAAATCGAAATCATTGGTAGACTGAAGAGGCTTGGTGTCATTCTGCTCGGAGACTTCGAAAGGAAGAGGTTCGAATAGATTATCGAGCACAGCGTCATGGGTCAGCGCTTCAGTTTTTATTCTCTTGATATCCGTAGCCTTGTGATCGCTTTCTTCAGCTGTGCGCTTGGGAGTATCAGGCAGCCCTGAGCCATTTTTGGATGACATGTATCTAGGCCTCGCCGTTTGGAGTGGTGGAAAGGGGTGCAAGTGCTGGCCCGCCCGGTTTGCCTGGCTAGTGTTGATTGTGCGAGCCACCAATGGTCGTGCACGCGCCAGATAGTGGTGCACTGTTTCCCTCAAATGCCCGAAGCAGATTTCCCCTGCACATGCCTGGTCCGTAAAACGCCAACCCTTGGTTCAGTATCTTGCTTCCCCATGCAGCACTATCATTGAATCGTGAAGCTGTGTGCAAAGCATTCAGTGCCCGGGTAACGTGGTTGAGCATAGCGGGCCCGTAATCAGCGCAACACGCGCGGCCCATAGGAGATGCTCATCTCCGAAAAATTACAACTCCACTCCATGTCCCAGAACAAGCACATTCATTTCGAGGGCCACCGAAACTTTCGGCTGAGGCTTGTGCTAGCCACGCTTGCAGGAAAGCCCATCAAGATCACCAAAATCCGGTCCAGCGACTTGAACCCCGGGCTCAGAGACCATGAGGTGTCGTTCTTGCGTCTTTTGGAGGCTGTCACTAATGGCTCTCACATCGAGATATCTTACACAGGTACTACCGTCATATACCGACCCGGGATAATCATTGGCGGTGCCCTCTCGCATAACTGCTCCGACAAAAAACCCATCGCCTACTACTTGGAACCGATGCTCTACTTAGCGCCGTTTTCCAAGAAAAAGTTCTCCATTATCTTCAAAGGGTTGACCTCTACTGACAAGCCACAGGACGCCGGAGTAGATGGGATCAAGTGGGGATTATTGCCAGTGATGGAGAAGTTCGGGGTCAGAGAAGTCGAATTGCATATATTGAAGAGAGGTTGCCCGCCACTAGGAGGGGGAGAGGTGCATTTGATTTGCAACTCGCTTATTGCCCAGCCATTGACCATGCATGCTTTGGAGAGTCCCAAGATGTCAGCCATTCGAGGCGTGGCCTTTTGTGCCCGTGTCTCTCCTTCCGTGGTGAATAGGGTCATCGATAGTGCCAGGAATGTATTGAGGCCGACGGGCATCGAAGTGAACATTACAGCAGACGTGTGGAGGGGTGAGAATTCAGGAAAGTCGCCCGGTTTTGGATTGGCATTGGTGGCAGAGCTGAAGAGGGGCTGGCGGATATTCGCCGAGGGCCACGGCGTGGCAGGGTCCCTACCCGAAGACTTGGGGGAGGTTGTTGCATACCAACTTCTTGATGAGTTGACCAAGTCAGCATCCTTCGGGAGAAACCAGCTCAAATTGGCTTTAGCATACATGGCTATTGGCAAGGAGGATGTGGGCAGAATAAAATTGCATAAGGAGCAGATCGATGAGGAGCTTGTGTGGTTTCTTCGGGACTTGAACGATATCTTCGGAATCAAGGTCTTTCTACAGGACAACGAAATCGAACTAGACACTGACTATATGACTGCGACTGTCAAAGGCTCGGGTTTCACTAGTGCGTCTAAGAAAATCGTATAGAATGTACTCATAAACGAACATGGATTGAAGACGGTGCCTACTATCGACATGCATTCAAACTACCAGAATGAGCACCAGCCAATGTAGTGCTGACACAAGTTTTCAACACTCGTGGCCTGTTGAATGAGCTTGTCAACTTGGGTGGGAATATCCAAGCCTCGTAGTCTCTTGATGTCGTTACCCGTAAGTTTGTCTGTGATTCGCTTCAAGACAAGAGCCGCACGCGCATTGCGGATTTCCACGGCATTTTGCTTGTTGAGCCTTTGAGCCTCTGCTTCATCGATCTCGCCCTTCTTCAACATCTCGCTGACATTGTACTGCTGCACTTTGATCCCCGTTGCTTCTGTAAGCACGTTGGTGGGGAAATCGAAACCCCAGTTGATCAAGGGGTCATACGCAAATGCCTCCAAAATGGCCATTAAAGACTCTTTGTTGTCTCTCAACACTCTCATGACATGCTCACAGGTGATCCTGAAGGAACCCTCGATACCACTGACCTCCATTGCGTAGTTGAGCATTCTCGTAAGACGAAATGGTACCTTTTCAGGATACTTTTCACGAAGGATGGCTGCCTCGAAACAATCGCCAAAGTCAATATGAACGACTTTTCCGGTGAATCGATCAAGCATCAAATTCGAAGGATGCCTGTCTCCCAATCCCAAGATGTATCCGACCATCGACATCACGGCTAAGGACCTGGTGTACGTGGTGCGTCGGTCAAGCCAAGTTTCTGAAGACTTGGACTTGAGCCACAATACCTTGTACAAGTCTTGACCTCTGGTATTGTCCAAAGCACCGGTGAAAACCTCGACCTTCTGCAAGATGGTGAGGCTATCGTAATCTGGAGCCATTTGAAGCATGATGCGGTGCTCAATATTGAGCAATATCTTCCGAGACTCACGATACTCTCGTATAAGCACATGAAAGGTGTCACTGTTCGGCACCCAGCCAAGTAAACCAACCTTGGGCGAGAGAGGAATGGCAGGGAATTGCTGAATATCCAAGTGCCTCTTAAAACACTCTGTGTCATTGAGAAGCAACGTGTTCACCAAGCCAAAAAGCTGCATGACCAAATTGTCTTGCCGAATATCTTCGTGTCCTTTCAAGCAGTACTGGTAGTTTTTACCATCGCTGCCTTTGCAGCTGAGCTTTCTTGGACGCTGTTTGGATGAGATAACTGTAAAAGTTGGATCAAATTTGATAATCCGCACGATTGGCTTGCCTGCCTCATAAGTTCCAGGAACTGCCAACTCCAAATTATTGGCATCTTCTAGTTTGGGCGACACAAACAGCAATTCCAAGCTGTGAAGTTGCGGTAACTGTCTGCTGATACGACGGAACACGTTGTAATAAACGTCCCAAGCCTGGTTCAAGTTGGTGATGTCCTTTGTCCGTCGGTAGTTCAAAACCCATTCATAAGCATCGGCTAATTCTCTACCAAACGCATTGTTGAAGGAAGCCTCTCTCATGGTTTCTGGGCCCTTTTGAAGCATTTTGTGCAAAGGATCAAGCACTTCGAACATTTTTTCAGTGTTATGTTCTCCGAAGAACAACCTTGAGGCGTCTTCGAGACCCTCATACCATTGTTCAAGCCATAAAACAGCAACACGTATGAGCTCGTGACTCACCAAGTCTGCCTGCTCAACCAAATTTGCTGAGTGCATTCTCATCTTATCGATGATAGACAATGCAGCTTTCTTTCTGTTCACTGACTCAGACGTGACCGCAACAGCAAGTGGATACACCAAAGCCTGAGGATGTGCCTTCCCAAGGTCGGTTAAAAGGCCTAGAAGTGATCTGCTCACTATTTGATTGGGTTGATGAATCCGCGAGATAAGTTGTGGGACAATCTGCAACCAGTTGTCGATCTTCACCATACTGAAACCATCTGCCATAGCTTGAGCAGCCTCCGGGATTCCTCCAAACTTAAACCATAATGTCAACAAACGCAATGTGTCTTGCAATGAATTGGAGCTCGAAAGAGCAATCGAATGAAAAAAGCCTTGGATGGAAGGAATCACGTGTCGTTGGACAATTTCCATAGAAATCATCTGCAGCTGTTGCACTTGCTTGTCCTGGTGTTCAATCAGCTCCATGATGGAGCTGGGGTTAGCACCACTGTTTAGGGAGTGGAGCGAAATCACCTCGAAGTTTGCTAAAGCCCAATTATGCCAGGCCTTGTACCATTTGCTATCAAAGTGGGTAGCCAATAAAAATGCACCCAAAATGATCTCCGAGGTCTCATTTCTCCAGTTGCTGTTCAATACAATCTGCCACTCACCTTGCTTAAGAAAGCATCTTGCAAGTAGCCTTGTGTATTCTTCCACATGTTTGGGAATTCCAGGACCATCAACAGGCACTGGCTGGGTAATCAAATCGTTCGGATTGAGTCCTAGGTCTTGAGACATGCGAGTGGTGAAGTCCACTAAGTGTCTGAGAGCTTCTTTTCCTTGGCCCTTTGCCCACATGTACTTAAGCTGAGCATAGACGACTTGCGGCGGGGCCTTCGATGGGTTTTCTGGAGATCCATTTTCAAGCAAGTTGTTAAGAGAATTTTCAGCCAAGTTTAATCTGCCAGACTTTCTGCAGAGATTGGCAAACTTAATCCACATATCCATATCTTGCTTTGGCTTTATCACCAAAGCTCTAACCTTGAGCATTCTTTGCCAAATGTCAACATTCCGCTGGCATCCCAAGAGTCTAGTGTCCCAGGTTTTGCGCATCAACGCACGCTTCTCTGATCCTTGGGGCAAGCACTTGTACTTGATAATCTCTTCTAGCTCCGCGAGCATTTGCACTCTTACCACCACACCATAAGCTCGGTTATAACTTTCACTCACTAGAGCAGTGATTTCTGTCACCAACAAGTCACGAGCATTAAGAATATGAGTGGAAGCATCCTCGAAGTTGTTTCGGTGTAAACTTAATATAGCGCTGAAGAATGCCTTGTCTGGGGACTCGAATTTCATCACCTTGATGTAGGCGTCCATTCTATCCCACTGGCCCAATCCCCAAGCTGCTGCCGCGGCCAAAGGCGCAACATTTCGCTTGATATCACTCAGAGAAGAAGTCCACTTCGTTTGCGCCAACTCGGAAAGCTGCTCCCATTCACCTAGAGCGTGTAAGGATCTCATTTTGCCCATGACAACTTCCATGTTATCCGGTTCAAGCATTTCTCGTTCACTGTAAGCCTTTAATGCATCCTCCCATCTCTGGAGCTTTTCATGCCATGTCGCCTTTAATTGGAGGTCATGGTATAGCTGGGCGTGCTTCAAGATACCCACAGCCGCATCCGATTGTTGTAATTGATTGTTGATGCTGATCAATGCCTCAATAGTTGGTGTACTCGGCTCTTCATAAAATTCCAATTCCTTGTAATGTAACGCCTTTGCATATGCATGGCACCTTTGGGCGTATTGCCCCAAAGTAGTGATGGGGATTGGTAACGACTTATCATCATGTTCCATGAACTCAGCGAGGTTCAAAAGAATCTGGTGAATCTCCGGAGGGTTATTAGGAGCTGATAGGGCAATGCACAAGGAGTCTATCAATTCTTCTTGATGCTGGGAATACAACTCACTCCAGCAAGAGGCAAAACTCGAATTGAACAAGTCTTTCGCCAATGGATAGTAGTCTGAAGCAAGTCCTGCGCAAGCCCTGATGGCGTGAGAGGGACTTTGCTTTAGGAGTTCTTTACTTAATCTAGCGATCCACTCCTGCCAGTCCTCTTTTGTGTTGTTTCTCTGCGAAGAATCCCAGGCAGCCTTTAAAGCATTTTGGTTGACGGGCAATTTCTTGGACGACATATCGATATTGGGGACATCAAAGTGTGACATATGCATGTCGTAGTCGGTATAAATGTTAAGGTTGCTTGGCAAAGGTTCTCCATTGAGCAACTTGGAAATGAGCTGCTCAAACAATGACGAATGCAATTTTTGTTCAATCAAAACTTTCTTGATCACGGGTATGAACACAAGAAATTCCGTGCCCATACTGAGAGCCAAACAGCAAAGGGTATTGATTGCTGCATGTGAAAGCTCTTCATCTCCTTGGCGCATAACTCTGAGTAAAGGGTGCACAATTCTAGAAGACATATCGTTGAGGTAAATGTTTTTCGCAAGCTTTCCAACGGTTCCAATTGCATATTTTCGAAGAACTGTAGGTCCTCCATCGAACATTTTTACGATGGTTGGGATGATTACGTGATCATATTCTTCCACGTTACTCCCAAAGACAACGAAGCTTCTTAAAACCTGGATAGAGGGCTCCCTTTCTGGAGACTTGTCTTCCTCAATCAAATTCAACAAAAGGGGGAGAATCTCTGACAAGTACATCTTGAACTCTCCTTCCAAGGCCCGAGAAATGGACTCGATCAAGTAAGTGATAATGACCCGGGTATTCAAATGAGTTGATGTGCGGAAAAATTCCTTGATAATATCGAAAATCTCTGGCAAAAAGGGGCGGATATGCTGCTTCACAATCAAGATCAAAGCCCCCAATTGCTGTAAGTAGAACTTGAGCATGTTCGAGGGGCAATTATGCATCACCTTGATCATACCCGGTATAATCTGCGGCAAGAAAGAGACACACCGTAACCCCAACGTTTGGAATATGTACATGACGGCCTGGATCACCTTATTATGATGGGAACTTAATGAGGGATCCTTAAGAATTCTCATCAAATTGTTGATCGCAACTGTAGGATAGTATTCATCGACAGAAGGTGACATACCCTGCATCAATAGAGCAATGTCCACAGGCGGAGCATTTTGTTCGTCGGGTGTCTTCTGTGATGCTTGCTCGACCTCACGATGCTTGTAAGGGTCCAAGGCGCCAAGAATCCCCAACAATCTCACCGTCTCGCGCCTGATGTTAGGGGAAGTTTCCAGCTTCAAGATCCCCACTAACATTCCAAGGAGTTGTGGGTAGTCAAGTAAAGGCTGTATCACATAGCCAGAAGAGCTTGCAATCTGGCCCAAAGCCTTGAGTGCAGCATCTCTTTTGAATGAAGAACTTTGGTCTTGAAAAGTATCAAGAATTAATGGCATCAAGTCCGGGAGAAATGGTTTCATGTCTTCACCGGCCACTATTGCAGCTTCTCCCAAACACCTAATGGCGCTGGCAGCGACAGATGAGCTAGAGTCTTTCGCTTTCGGTATTAAGGTTTCGACAATAGGCTTGATGTATGGACGTGTAAGTTCGGTGGAATTTCCGATTAATAAAGCGAGAATTGTGGCCGTTTCCTCCTTCTTTCGACTAGTATTGGCATATTCAAGTCTGGAAAGGAGCTGAATCAATGTTTTCCTTAATGAAGGCACGATATATGCTGGATTAATAGTGGATAGTCGACCTAAAATTTTAATAGCCACCTTGCGGATCTCAAAAACTTCATCGTTTAGAGCAACAAAGAGATGCTTAACATTCTCAGCCTGTGGGAGTTGAGGATCGAAACTTGTTGATTCGCCAAGGCATTTGAGGCCTTCTAGTCTGATTTCAGGGATTGGATCAGTAATTGATATGGATAGAATCTTGTGCACAACTTCGTTGACAGCGCTCAATGCGTTGACACTGGTTTGATGGCAGATAGGATCTTTGGTAAATATGCGACAAGATGTGAACACTGCGGTCTGCCTGATTTTAGGACTACTGCTGTCCAAGTATGAGACAATGCAGTAGCGAACAAACTCATTGAGTTGGTAGTTCTCAAACTCAAAGTAAGATACCATTTCCAAGGCTTGCACGACAATTTCGTCATCCATGGTCTGATAAAGCTCCTGATTATTCAAAATGTTATTGATGCTGAGTCCGGTATCCCTGGAGATCATGACCAATCTGTAATTACGGGCTGATGTTTCGTTGATCTTCACGGATCCATAAGGGGAACCAGGGGGCTGGAATACCTTTCCGGATAAAACCAAGCTAAGCAAATTAAGCAACTTCAGGTTTACAACGGAAGTAAGGGGCGGGATATTTCGAATCAAGGTCTGAAGTACGTCTTGCATAGGCTTCGATAAGGTACAGCTGGTAAACATCATGTCGAGAATGTCTCTCTGTAAATGCTTCGTTAAAGCTGGCCCCACAGCAATGGAAAGTTTTGCTATGCAGTCAAAAATTGCTGGTTCAATGTCTTTTCTCATTGCTCGGTGCTTCGGCGACACCAGCGAAGATGTAGGGAGGGAATTTATGTTCGTTGCTGAAGTATCACCATTGGATACAGCGCTAGCAAATATCAGCTGTACGCTGGAATTGAAAGGATATGAGAGCCCATCTCTGATGTTATCCAAAATGGCATCAAGATAAGTTGCCATTTGGTTTTTGACTTCCAATGCAATCAGACCAATACTTTTTAGGATGGCACTTTTTTCCAATTTCACCGTCTCTGAATTTTGATTTTTGTACTTTTTCAACTGAGATAGGTAGTAGTATAGAGTCCTGTGAAGGTACTTCTCTACAAATAATTCTGGATCAACTTTGCAGAGCAATGGATAGATGTTGGTGAGCTCTTGTCTGATGATGGACATCTTGTGACCCTTGTATAGTGTGACGTTTTCGTACAAAGTATCAACCATGGACTTAATGTAAGGCTCGTCGTGGTATCTGATCAACTCGCGGTACACCAAAAGAGAGCCGTGAATAGCTTCGTTCGATGGAGACGACAGACCCGTAATACCATACGACGCCATGATTCCACCATGCGACTCATTAAATTCAGTCAAGTTCAGCGGATTTAAAGTCTGCGAAGCCAGATCAATCAAAATTTTAATCCACTTGCGTCTGCTTTCGACATCCCTGGTATAGATTATCGACATGCATTTTTGAAGAGCGGTGGCTGAATCCACCCGGATAATGAGTTTGGGGTCTTTTAGAGGTGACCATATGTGTTCCAAAATTTGGGTAACATAGCCTTGTAATAACAAGGGCGCATTTAGGGCCAAGGCGGTGATGATGAGAATAGCAGCATGTCTTCTGTTCTCATGCTGCCTATTATCACTTTGAAGCCATTCAATTGCCTTTTTCGCTTCAAAGTCGACAAAGTCCCCCGTTAGAGTTCCCCCGGGGGTAGCCAACTTACCTAAGGTCTGAGTAGCCTGCTTCATAATGTTGATATCGTTGGAGAGGATGAGGGAGCTCAAATAATTCGAGAAGCGGGCAGTTTTGGTAGCACTCTCTTCTCCAACACCACTATCGAAGTCTATTAATGCATTCAACGCTGCTATGCCACCCAAAGTCTGTGCGGTGTCCTTGCTTTGAAGCAAGTCAAAGATAGTGCGGTTAATCTCATTGTTGTACCGATTGAATTGCTCTGGGGTCAAGTCTCGAGCAATAGATGCTAGGAAGTTTCTGAGTTCTATAGCACATCTCGATCTCTCCTCCTCCTTAGCCAGCTTCAAACCATTAAAAATTTGGGATAAGGCGACGCCGTCCACAACTTGAAGTTGCGAGACTGACATTGTGGCTAGGATGAAAAAGGACAGTTGGAAACGCAGTTGGCAAAGACTGATTAAAGGGGTCCTTGATAAAGCTCTATTATTCTAAGCACTTAGATGTGAAGAGTGAGGTAGATGCGTTCGACCAGTGAATTTCGCTCGGTATGATAAGATTGTATCATATGTACAGGTTCAACGCGCTTTCGCCAGCATTACTAAATAAAGCACACCGTCATGACAGACTATATATCTACCGCTGAACCAATTATCTGGAATGATCTGGTACAAAATTTTCTAGTCTTGCGCTATTGCAAACATCTTCGAGATATCATCTATGGCACGGAGAATAAAGAGAAGTTTCTCACGATACTAGGGCCGTACTCGTCGTAATCTTGCTTTGTGTAACAATAACTCTTAAACTCAGCAGTTTGAGCCAATAAAGAGCCACCAAACCAAACGGCATTTCTTTGCCTCTTGTGGGAAATCACCTGGACCTCCACACCAGTGCTTTTGACACCGCTCAATTGCTCGCTGATTTCGATTCTTTCATTTACCAAAGACTTGATGTCTCTCTGTAATCTTCTTCCAAAGTCTTTAAACATTGTGGAGCCTCCAGACAAGACGATGTTCTTGTACAACTTTTTCCGTACATCTATGGGGGAGGCCTGCACAACCTGATCCACAACTGTAGGCAATGGCGTCAAGTAGTCAGATGAACAGATTTCAGGATTGAAGAAGATCTCGGGAGCCAAAAACCGCTCGTAACCGACATCCACTGTTTTTCTTTTGTCCACAGTCTCCACGACATATTGGGCAAACTTCTCCTGCGGATACTGATCGAATTTCTTGAATTCCTTCACTATATCAGGACAAACGTAGCAAAACTGTTGTTTAATCTTTTCGGCAGTGCTCAAAGACGTGTCTGATTCACCCCTGTCTCTCAACAAATTCTGAATGAAGTGTGTAATGTCACGGCCTGCTAAAGGAATGTTCTTGATAGCACCACCAATGACATATCCCTCGGCAACGGGAATCACGTGGGTCACACCATCTCCAGAGTCAATGACCGTTCCAGTTAAGGATCTGTCTTGAACCTTGGAGGAGGTCCAAGATGCGGCCAAAGCTAAAACCGCTTGCACTGCAATGTATAAACCTGCGCAATTGAACGATTCAAACATAATTTCGGCTGTGTTCTCTCTATTCTCGGGCGGGTTCAAAGGAGGTTCAGTCAATAAGAAGTAGTGGTCCTCGGGCTCGCATCTAAGATACTTAAAGATGGAATTTTCCCAAAATCTCTCCATATGATCCCAATTCTCGATTTGTCCGTGCCTGATGGGATAGGACAAGGAATAGTTGGGTCCGTTGGCGGCAGAGAGTGCCTCATCACCAATGAAGAAATCCAAATCCTCCAACCCCCTTTTGCTGCTCATGAACAGGTTGGCAGAGGTGGATTTGTTTCCTCCTTTTCCGGAACTGGTCGATGTCGAAATTGCGGTGGGGAAGACAAAGGAGGGGGAGTCATTGCCGGCAAAACCCAACTTGGTTAAGCCGGTACCATTGTCCATAACCACGGCAGGGGTGCCCATAGAAGCCATGTTTGATAGAGAACAAAGATAAGTAAGGGCGTCTCGCCGAGCCTTTGGGGAGCACCACTTTAAGGTCTATGGTGTGCACACTACTAGATTGAGCGCGGGCCTAGCTGAGCACCGTATTTATACCGGGTTTCGCTTAACTTTCATTAGACAGTATGAAGACGGCCAAAGCCCAATAATTTACAATCAGTAAGAATCCTTACCACTGATGATCACATCGTTGATCTTGAGGATCATTCTCGTCAATTGAGTAGCCAACAGCAATTGTTGTTTCTTACCAATCAACGGGTCGATCACGAAGAGTTCCTTCATGTCATTAGTTCCCTTGCCCAAGCAATCAACTCCCAAACTCGCAGACTTCTCCACTGCATGCTTAGATTTGAGGCTTGACAAAGCATCGATTGGGTTCAAGCCAGAGTTTTCGGCGAGAATCATCGGCACCTGATCCAATGCATTGGCGAAAGCCCGGAACGCGTATTGGTCGATTCCCTTCTGTTTATCTGCCGCATCATTCACGGCAATTGAGCATGAGAGCTCTGCTGCTCCTCCTCCGTAGACAACTCTGTTGTCTCTCACTAAGTTCCGCACCACGCAAATAGAATCGTGCAATGCTCTGATCCCTTCTGCAACAATCATCTCGTTGGAGCCTCTAATGAAGCACGTCACTGCTTTAGTGTTCGAGCAGTCCTCAATGACCAACATGCGATCTCTTGTAGTACCAAACTCGAGCTCTCTGATGACGCCTGCATGGCCCAATTTCTCTGCAGACAAGTCCTCGAATCTTGGCACTATATGTCCATTTGTAGCAATGGCCAACAACTCCAACTCAGAGCCCCCGATCCATCTGATGGCATTTAATTCGTTCGATAACAACAAGTGATTTGCTTCGTCATCAAATCCCCATTGACAGGCCACCACATTGGCACCGGAGTCCTTGACTTGCTGAATCATCTCAGCGAACTTCTTCTGCTCGTATTCCTGCAACACCTTAAACTCTTCAACTGTGGAAATATCCAATTTGTGCTTAGTCTTTGGCTTAGGTGGCTCGAAGGGACAAGTCAAAATAGCAATTTTGCAGTCCTTCACGCTCTTGGGCATCTGTGGATGGGAAAAGTCCTTGTCTAAAAGGACACCTTTGATCAAAGTGGAATCCTCGATACCACCGCCAACTTTGCTTTCCATCTTGATCAATTCGAAGTCAACGTCTTTTCTTTCAAGGTCGGCCACGGCCAAAACAGAGTCCACGGCCATTTTAGCGAAGTGGTCGTGTGCTTTGGAAACAATCTTGGACCCCAAAGAAGTCTTGGCAGCCTTCAACAAGTTGGAATCGGTGGACTCAAGGGAAATGTCAATTTCATCCGCCACCGAGTCTAGCTGAGCGATGGCAATCTTGCAAGCCTCATCGAACCCGTTGGCGATTTTGATTGGATGTATGCCTTTCTCGATAAGCTCTAAGGCCTGGTCCAATAAGGCACTGGCAAGAACCACCACTCCGGTGGTGCCGTCTCCGATTTCGTCGTCCTGAGACTTGGACAACTCCACCAACAACTTGGCTATTTCGTTATCCAAGTCCATCTGAGAGAGAATGGTGGCACCGTCGTTTGTTATGGTGATATCTCCATCCTGGCTGACCAAGATTTTATCCAAGCCACGAGGCCCCAAGGACGTCTTGACAATGGAGGCCACGGCCCTGGCAGCCAAGATGTGCGATTTGGTGGCCTCGAGCCCATGTTTTCTCTCTTTCTTGCCCTGATCTCTGACGATGATGAATGGTCTGCCCATTTCATCCTGTGCCACAATAGCATTCGACAAATCTGGCATTGCAGGTTGTGCCATTTTGTTGGTGGTTTGTTAAGTATGCTAGTATCAAAAATTTTCGACAAGAAGTGCGCATGCATGTAGTGCGTGAAGTAGGTGATAGGTGGTGGGATGGTACTTGAGAGCCACAGAGCCCAGAGGCCAGAAATCTTAAGTCCTGCTGCTTTGGACGCTCTTGCCAACCAGTTTTCTTTAGGATTCGAATCACCTGTAGTGATCCGCTAGTGAAATTGTCCGGTCTACACAATCCTGCTTATATAAGCTCACTTCGCTGTATATGTTACTTGGACCTAATTTTGGCCCCAGTACAAAGTTGATGGCGTTGATGCTATTCTTGAAAAATTGTTCTGGTGTTCATCCAGTCTCTTGAGCGAAAATGTGGGTTTTAAGAGATAAACTGTTATTCTGTAGGCTACTGTGATAGCTTCTAGGACACTTTGAGCCCCTCACAACTCTTACAACACCACTAGGTTAATACCTGGACATTTTTGAACTCCTTTTCGCTAGTATTGGATTGCCAATGAAATGGGCCGAATTATGGGTCGACTTTTCCGCTCGGCGCTGTATGTAGTAGTCAGGTCATTTCAGCGAGCATGCGTGTAAAGCTTCCGAAGGCTCGTTCTACAGCATTAGAGTTGCACCCATCAACGCTGCACCTGGTCCGCGAAACGGAACAAAATCTGCAAAAAAAAAGAAAAACTATCAGCCCCATCCATCATGTCCGATATTGATGTTGACACTGCTTCCATCGAACAGTTGCGTGATATCTTGTGCAACAAGTCAGGTGAAGTGGCCTTAGCTAACCGCTTTAGAGCCTTGTTTAATTTGAAGTGCCTAGGTGCTGACTCAGAAGACCTCGAGACTGTGCACAAGGCCATCGACTACATCGCCGAATGTTTTGCCGACAGCTCTGAGTTGTTGAAGCACGAAGTTGCGTATGTCCTCGGGCAGATTCATAACTCCTACGCGAACAAATACTTGCGGGACGTTCTTGCGGATAACAACCAGCAGGTGATGGTTAGACATGAGGCTGCAGAAGCTATGGGCGCCATCGGCAGCGCAGAATGTTTGGACATATTACAAGATTACTTTGTGAAAGACCCTTCTCTTGAAATAAGACAGACGTGCGAGTTGGCCATCGAGAGAATTAAATGGGAACAATCGGAGGGCGCCAAGACTGAAAATTTGGAGAAGAGCGCATTCACGTCCATCGACCCTGCTCCTCCTATGGCTACCGATAAAGAGTCCAAGGTGGAAAAGTTGCAGGCAATTTTGAACGACCAGGAAACGCCGTTGTTTGAAAGATACAGAGCCATGTTCAGGTTAAGAGACTTGGCCACCGATGAGGCATGTCTTGCCTTGGCATCTGGGTTCAGCGACCCTTCGGCCTTGTTCAAGCACGAGATTGCCTATGTTTTTGGACAGCTATGCAATCCAGTGACCGTTCCATCCTTGATTAAGGTCTTGAAAGACGAGCGCGAAGCTGGAATGGTCAGACACGAGGCCGCCGAGGCTTTGGGCTCCATTGCCACCGACGAATGCTTGCCTGTGTTGAAATCTTTCATGAACGATGAGAACCAAGTTGTGAGAGACAGTGCGATTGTGGCCTTGGACATGTACGAGTATGAGAACTCCGCCGAGCTAGAATACGCCACGGTCAAGACTAACTGATCTGAGAATAAAGACTGCAAGACAGAAAGTAAGGTTGACAGAATGACACGCAGACAGAGTGACAGAATCAGGGCAAAAAAAGAGGCTCAAGACAGAGAACAGTACCACATCGGGGATTCGATAAGATTCAGAAGGACATTAGCCGTGCATAAGAAAATGTCCACTTTTTTAAAGTAGTGCCGACGTGCTGCTTGCAGTATTCCGCCGCTCTACAATGGATCCGTAATGCTCAAATATAATACATGCGTTCTAATTATTGGTCCTGAACCTGTACCCACAGCTCGTACATGTATAAAACACCGTGGCGCCTTCATCGGCGGATCTCAACTGTAACGTGTGGTATTGCATCTCATCGTGTCCACACTTTGGACATTTCTCCTTGATCGTGGCCCCCTCGTCAACCTCTTCTGTGCTCAAGGACGTTTTGACTACCGACCTCTTTGATTTCAACGAGGACGGGAAGGCATGTTCGGATGACTTGGTGACCACCTTCAAGTCAGCGTACTTCTGGCTGGGGTACGACTTTTTGCAAACGATGCACTCGATGGTGGACTTTGCACTGACCGAATCAAGCAAGTTTCCGCAGTCGGTGCAGAAAATCAAGGAGCCGATCACCGACATTTGGAGGCCTTGTGAAGGGGGAAATGCACAGCTGGAGTAGTGGGCTTTTTTTTCATGTTTGAAATGTGCGCTCGCGCACTAATCGGCCATCTCATCTCTCAGAGTAACCTTGCCTACCATCCACCAGCAGCCATGAGACAAAAGCGTGCCAAGTCGTACAAGAAGCAAATGAATATCTACCTCCATACGTTCAAGTTCAGGGAGCCCTTCCAAACCATAGTGGACGATCAAATCATTCTCGATTGTCAGAGAGCATCCTACGATATCGTAAAGGGACTCAACCGGACCATCCAGGCAGAGACCAAACCCATGATCACCCAATGCTGTATGCAATCCCTTTATGCTACGGACAATCAAGCCGCCATAGGTTTGGCGAAAACATTCGAGAGGCGAAGATGCAATCACCCCCCTCAAGACCCTCAGCCGCCCGCAGAATGTATCCAGTCCATAGTCGATATTGATGGCGAAAACAAACACAGGTATGTTGTTGCAAGTCAGTCCATGCCTTTGAGGAGACACCTTCGGCATGTGCCTGGCGTTCCGCTTGTGTTTATGAATCGGTCTGTGATGATCATGGAGCCTACATCCGTTGCCACGAAACGGGCCGCGGAGAAGAGTGAAAAGTCGAAGTTGAAGGGTGGCTTGAATGACGCAAAGGTTGGGTACATAGAGAAAGGTCTGGAGGATAGCACTCCAGCTAGCGGTCAGGCAAAGAAGAGGAAAGGGCCCAGTGGTCCAAACCCGTTGAGTGTGAAGAAAAAGAAGGTGGTTGCAAAACCGGCCGAGGATCCAAAGCCCAAAGCCAAAAGAGTCAGGCATCATAAAAAATCTGCC
This sequence comes from Metschnikowia similis, assembly GCA_002370765.1. NCBI lineage: Eukaryota > Fungi > Ascomycota > Pichiomycetes > Serinales > Metschnikowiaceae > Metschnikowia > Metschnikowia similis. Next base: position 54,248 of record NKZP01001385.1, read on the forward strand.
CATGCACTGCAGGTTCCCGATAGTGAAGAGGGGCCTAAATTTGCACCTGAAGTGTCCAATAATCTGGACGCGCTCCCAGACCAGGCTACAAGAGTGGATTCCGAGAAGGCCTCGGAAGACTTGGGTGCTAAGGAAGATCTTAATAAGGACGCTACGTAGAAAATATAGAAATGAGAGAGCGTGGGGAAAAGGCCGAAACATTCGAAAAGGAAAACGTGATAGTAGCAAATAGACACGACTATTCGGCCAACAAAGCGAAGCTGTTGCCGTGAGAACCGGACTTGAGGTTGGAATCGGTCTCGGGAGCGCGGACGCTCTTGACAGGGTCTGTTTTGAGAATCGAGAGAGTTCCCAAGTCCAACAAGCACATCTTGCAGTCAAAAGCAATATAATTTTCCTTCAAGTTGTTTTTGAATGCTTTCATGATCACGAATAACCAATCTTCCTTTTCTTTGGTCATTTCTCGGAAGTTTTTGCTGGTGAAGGCAAAGGTGGACTCCTTGATCAAAACGATTTCGGGATCTTCTATTTCGTCATAGGCTTGGAGAATCTGACGGCATCTTCTTTCCACATCCTCCTTGGACACACCAAGAAAAACGTCTTTTATCAAAACCGCATTGAACAAGCTCTCGTCTAAGCTCTGCTCGGTGATTTCCTTTAGCTGCTTTTCCTTTTCGATCAAAAGATCTTCCTTGGTGATTGCTTCTTGGCAAGTAGTCGAGGGTAGAGCACTGCAACTCGTAATGAAAACGAACACGTGCCCGTTTTGTTTCTCACCTTGCGACTCGGAGTAGAGTTTGTAAACGTCTGCCAATTCTTGAATGAAATTCCTTTGAGGCGCACTCATAGGAGGAAGGTGAAGGCTTTTGAGAGGATTTCTTCCCGCCGCCACTATATCTTGGTAGTCACTAAGAAAGTCTCTGAGCTGACCTTCAAATTTGGAGCACCACGCGGTCTGCCGCCTATAGGTGTCAAGTACCGACTTGGGATAGACATCCAGTGTAGAAGGGGCCATCCCGAATTGCCGGCGCAACTCCTCCTCTCTTTTGATGAAGGCACATTCCTCGTCGCATTCGAAAAGGCTACCGATCTTGGTGGGAAGAGCTTCAGTGGCTCCACACTTGACAGTTTTCTTGAGCCTGCCGCACCCACATGTAACAACAACCGGCTCCCTACACATGACCGAGTCACATGGGGTGTTTGCCCCGAAATGGCACTTCGACAGACACATGTGCGGGCAGTTTTCCCTGACTTTGTTGCATATCGACTGGCAGGACGACTCGCGGGCGTGGATACCCTTGGTGCAGTCAGAAGAGCAGGCACGATTGCACGGGTGGCCACAAAGCTTTTTAACCGCACATATCTCTCCACATGAAGCCTTCTCTACCCAGCACAAGACGTTCTTGACGTCATTTTTGCCACAGGCGCATTTCTTCACCACTAATTTTGTGCATCTCGGACACGACTTGTCGTCTCCATGGCACTGGTGCACTTCTTGTCTATGACCGCAAGGCTTGTCACGAACGCATTGTTCATGGCAATCCAACACTGTCCCACATCTCACGGGAGCAGGCACTACGGTTTTTCCGCAGTGGCACACCAAGTCGTCGTTGGAGGACTCATAGCAGACCCCGCAGTCTCCACTGTGGCAAAGAGCTTCACATCGATGTTTCTGGCACAGCTTTAGCTGCGAGCATACGCGGGTGCAGATGTGCTGCGATTCCATGGTAAGAATCTGGTCGCTGAAGTCGGTGCGGATCCGGTTGCGAGCTAGTCTCTTATTTTCTCGCTCTCTTTTGAGTGCAACTTGTTCGAACTCACAGCACACCTCCCTATGCAAGTGCTTTTTGCAGCTTAGTGAGGCCGTGCACTTCAGCCTGCACCTGGGCAGGAAGCCATCCTGTAGGGCTTTACATGGGACCAAATAGCTATTGCGCTGGCACTTGCACTGTACCTCCAACACATTAAAGCACTCGCACGGCCCTTCATGGCACTTCATTTTGCATGCGCACCCACATGACATGATCTTTCCACAAACTTTGTCACACTCGGGCATAGGGTCCGTGCATTTGCTGCGATCGGCTTGGGAAGAAGGGGTTTTTCCACAATAGCACGCCTTAATGACATCAGGCGAATATTTGCAATGCAAAGGGGTGGAGCCTACTGGCTGACACGTCAGGGCTTCGAAATGGACTCCGCAGTCATAATGCTGGATCAAAGTGTCTTCACAAGGTCCCGCACCGATGAATTGCCCCTGTTCTAGATTGGCGTACTTGGGATCTATTTCTGAGCACTTAGTGTGTAGTTTATTTTTCCCACAGTAGCATCTCGACTCTATCATTTCCTCACAAGGACCGCAAAACCCGGAATGACAGTTTTTCTTCGGACAGCCATGTCCCAATGCACAAGCTACAACATCGCACTTGTTCGCGCAATTCCAGCCACTCTCATAAGGCGTGATTATGCACGGAAGTTGCTGGGATTCTTTTCCACATCTGCACTTCATCGCAGGACCCAAGGCCCCGCACTCGGGATGCTTTCCTGGGTGACAGACCGATGAGCATGAATGTACGCAATTCGGGTACTTGTAGTTGCACGCGTTGCCACACGAAAACGGAAACGGCGAGTCGGGTCCAGGGTTCGTGGTCTTGCCACACCAGCACGTAAAAACGCTGGGAATCTTGGAATGTTCATGATTGCATGCAGGACACCGCCACCGCTTTGTTCCCGTGGTTGAAGAGCCACGGACCGCCCAATCTTTGATACAGTCGAGATCGTAGACCCTGTAACACTCTTGACAACTCCATATCTTTGATTGACTATCAACCTCACACGTACAGACGAGACAAATGTATGTGCCGCTTTCTATCTCCAGGATTATGGTGCTGGAGAGTGATTCGTCGACGGGGCCGTCGCCATTCGTGCCTAACCAAGTTTCTGACTCTGAATCAGACAGATCATCGTGTTGAATCTCTGCAGGGACCTCTGATGTCAAATTCGAGGTCGTATCAGCTCTTGATGACTCACTTTCCATTAGTCAGTTCACGAAATCGTAATGCGATGCGAAGTGCGCTGCCGCTGCTTCCCCTACCTGCATACGGCCAAGGACCATACTACGGCTCTACAAGCTATACCTTGAATCGGTTATCTATGTGTATTCATGGGATTAACTACCCAACCGAACACTTCTGCGCTTAAAAAAGTTCATCACTTTGCGGGCTGCACTGGCCTCTTTTCCACTAGTGTAGATATTGCTGCTTGTTGGGGTGGACTTCCTGCTTTGCGAACTGTCAGAAAGGCTGCCATCAGCTCGCTTTTGATCCTTCAGCGTGGTAATGATGTTTGCCTCGTTTGAAGGCTCCAATATCTTCTTGGCGCCTGAGGCTATGCTATTAGATGAGTAGTTGGATGCGCTGTAAAATGAAAGCATACTGAATCTGTTCTTCTTCTTGGTTTCTTTGGCTTCTCGGTTCTCCTTGTTCTTCTCTCTCTTGATTGTACTGTCTGATCCCGCGGACACGGTTCTTTTCTCACTGCTCACTTGTGGTTTTGCATCTGTAGGTTTTGTGGCGACTTTCTCGCCACTTTGTTCTGGGAAAGATGCTGGCCCGTCAAACACAGGCAGTTGGTCGATCTTAGGTGTGGTATCAGATGGTAATAGAAGGGTCATATCAAGTTTTGGTATGTCCGCGGTGCTTGTAATGCCCAGTTCTTCTGCTTGCTGACGAATAGGGCTATGCAGCTCCGTGAGCTCTAAGGCCTCCATTTTATCTTCGAGATAACTTAAGACCGAATTTCGTTTGTTTTCTTGATTATTCATATCAGTTCCAAAAACTCCGTTCACATTGATCGGAGTAACAACTGAGTCCCGCCTGTGCACACTTCTTGGTGGAATTTGCGTTTGAGAAGATGCATTTTCAGAAATCATTTCCTTCATAAAAGAGTCGGAGCCTTTAACACTCCTCGTGGGTGAAGTGGAAAGAAATGGAGGTATTGCTCCGCTTGGTGGAGACATTTTCATGTACTCCAAAACCGAGGAAGAATTGTTGTTCAACGACATTATTGAAGATGACATTGAGCTTGGGTGATAAGATGTTGGACGGGGCTTTCTTTGTTGTGGCAACTTCTCAGGAGCTGGAGTCTTGTTTTGAGACTTGTTTTCAGGATTCTTATCGAAGTCGTTGCTGGTGGGGCTCTCAACGATGGTGGAGAATGCACTGGAGTAAGTTCCGGAACGAGATAGAGACGCTTTAGTGTCGACACTTGAGTCGCCTTCACTGGAGGTCTTACGATCTGATGACACTGCTTTGAGGGCATTACTGGCAGATGAGTAGTTTGCGCCAGAGTGAGATGCCTTTCCGCGTGAAATAACTTCTTTTGCTTTTGAAGGCGAGTCCTGGGCTATGAGCGTAATTGGGGCACTTTCACTTGGTGATATTGACTGCGACAAAGCCGAGGATGAGGAATTAGATGGTTTGTTTTCTTTTGATAACGCGACGACATTTGCAAGTGACGAAGAAGTCGTGGGATTGGAGTACACGATGTTGGAGTTTGATGTGTAGGACCGCCCATGGGGATTATTTGCAGAGTTAAGCATTAATGATGAAGAGCTGGTCGTCTCATTGAACATAGAGTACCGCTTGTACTTGTTTTGAGCCGTGTGACGCTGCTTAACCTCTGTGTCTTCGGTGCGAAGGCCATCCCATTCAGGTTGCGTCACTGACAACAAAGAGGCATGTGGAGCCAACCACGGGTGATTTTTTATCTCCTTCATACCAATCCTCTTAGCTGGATCGGGGACAATTATTCTTCGGAGTAAGTCCCTAGCCAACGGAGAAACATATTCAGGGAAAGTGAGAGGGTTGCTGCAAATGTACTTGTACAACTTCACAATATCGGCACCATCTTCGTTGTCAGCATCATCATCAAATGGAAGATATCCGGAGAGCATTGCGTAAAGAATGACACCTAAAGACCAAATATCAACCTTGCGACCAGCGTACGGTGACTGGGTTAAGACCAATTCCGGAGCAGCATAACATGGAGAGCCGCATGAAGTTTTCATGTAATCATTCTTCGACTGATTGTATGAGTTCACAAAGCCGAAGTCAGAAATAATAATATTCTTGTGTTTGTCCAAAAGCAAATTTTCCAACTTCAAGTCTCGATGAACCAAACCCTTGGAATGCATGTAGTCCACGCCGCTCACCAACTGAGCAAACAACTTCTTGGCTATGTTCTCTTTTAAGTATTTGTGCCTCAAGATGTAGTCAAAAAGCTCTCCGCCCGAAGCATACTCTAAGACAATCCCAATATATTTTCCGCTTTTTAACACCTCCACGAGGTTCACGATGTTGGGATGATTTAGAAGCCGCAAAGAGTTGATTTCTCTGTATATCTTAATCTCTGACTCTGACTCTTTCACTATGGTGTCACGTTTGATGAGTTTAATAGCCACCTGGCTCGGATGCCTGCCGTCTTTTCTCCAGCCTAGCTTGACTTTTCCAAACTCACCCTCGCCAAGCGTAGAGCCTAGAATGTAAGCGCCAAACCTGACTTCTCGTTGGGGCTTTGTAGATATTCCTGAATAGTACAACAGTTTTCTGGGAGCAGCATCGGCCAGCGTGTTCACTGCCGTCATGGATGAGCGAGGCGGAACTCGGTCGGCCTCGGGGGCTGGGGCCGTCATGGTTATCGTTGACATTAAGTTTTAGTGGAACAGTCGGGAGCTAGGAGGCAAAGTGACTAAATTTTGAAGCAGGAGCAAATGAGGGGGGGGGTGGTTTCTGGAGTTGAAGTGTCAGTCGTTGTGGAGCCGGCTACCTGCCACGTTGAGATACTTGACGATGAGTCCAGGACTTAAGAGTTTGAGCACACAATTATTTGTCACCGGGGAAGTGGTAGGCAACTGGAGTAGCGGAGGAAAAGAAGTAGTATGGAAATATCCGTTAGCCGGTAACTTGAGGATGCAGATAGCTTTATGAAGGAGGTGTTTATCTTCCTCGTTAAAGCCATTTTTTTTTTTCCCCCGTTTCCCAGCCATGCGCAAACCACTAAATTTTCGGTTATTTATTGTCCTTTGGGCCGCATTAGGAAAGTGCGTCATAATCTGAGACCTTCTGCCTACTCGGGCTGAAGCAGAAAATGGCTAAAACGTACACAAACATTAAGAACGAGAATGCCACCGGCATTTGTCAAACTATTGTTCGTTAATATTAGGGACCACTCCTGTACATCTTTCACGAGACGTGTTTAGGCCCTGCAAGTGCTCCGGCTGCGAGGACCGAAAATTTTTTCTCGTGACGTTGGAGTCTTATGCTTACCGGGAGCGTTTTGCGCACCGTTTACGCTACAACCTGACTTTCCCAATTTTATAACGTCAGCAGGCTTTCCCGAGCAGCATATGTTGTTTGCCGAGATCTGAGACGTGGTGCAGCTTGATCCGATGACTCGCATGTTTCATCCAGGTAGGTCAGTCCCTCTTAGCCGCGAATTTCGCCTGCGTTAGTTCCCCTTGCATATGCCTCATGTAGGGAAGCCGACGGGTTTTGAGAGGCGGTACAAGGTCAAGGTCCATTATAATTCGGACGACTCTTTATATTTCGGACCTTGGAGGTACTTTGCAGATGTTGGAGCCCAACGAAACTCTAGCTTTCCGACGCCGGAGCATGCCCAGGGTGTTGGATAGGCTTCTGCAAACACAAAAGACAATTAACCTATTGTCGCCTAAATTAATGACTCAGCCTCCCGTTACATCGGTTATTATGCGCTGTGGTCAATTAGCATTTTGTGTCTGAGCCTGCCGTCCCCATCAACGTGCCCTTTTGATGCATAAAATAAACAGAAATCTACAGTTTGGCGCCAGGCAGCTTGCCCTTTTTGGAAAATTTACGATCTGTGGAGTGCCCATTGACGACATATTGCCTCTTATGTGCGCATAGATAGTGGTAGCCGGTTTTCGTTAGGATTCCCCATCAACATCTGCGGACGAATCCTTTGTCTCTATACTTGACTGTATTTTCCTTCTGCAGTGTCGAATCGTTGTACATTTGCAAATAAGTCTGACTACGGACAGAATATGAATTGATTATAATCCCCGACAAAGCAAAATACACTCCCAAGTACACTTGAAATGTCCGAACCGAATTATACGCCTGCGACGTATGTGATCTCGTGCACGTCGCCCTCATAATTGGGTCTCGTAATCCCGTTATGCGCTTGCAACACATGGCGTACTGACTCGCGTCCCACGGGGCGCGCGTCTCCCATCAACACTGCGGTAACAAACACTCGGCCTTCCGATCTCAACACCCTTTTTTCAGAGAAATCCCATCCGGACGAAGAATCTGGACCAAATAATGGCTAGCGGGTGCTCAGACTATCCGGAGATCATCTCCACACCAAGCAAGCCAATTGCCACGAAGGAGCTACTTGCAAGGCTACAGAGAATCGCAGATGAGCTATCAGGCGTGGACCAGAACGACGCGGATCTCTCCAAATACAAACAGCTCGTCCGGGATCTTTCCCACTCCAAGTTGATTCAACACAGGAATGTGGGCATCCGAGCCTTTGCCTGCTGTGCATTAACTGACATTTTGCGGCTATACGCTCCTGAGGCTCCCTTGGAAGATGACGATCTTTCTCGCATATTTAGGGCCTTTTTCGATCAGTTTTCCCATCTCTGGGATGCAGAGAATCCCTATTATTTCCAGCAGTGTCATATCTTGAAGCGCCTAGTTGAGGTCAGGTCAGTGATTCTAGTGACGGAACTACCCGATGCTCAGGAATTGATATCTTCTATGTTCGAAACCATGTATGACGTGGCGTCCAAAGGCTTGTCAGCATCATTAGAGCATCTTACGGCGGAGATGCTTGCTGAAACCATTTCCGAAGCCGATCAAATTCCTCTGAATGTGGCGACTCTAGTAGTCAAGAAACTCACGACGCACTCTGCCTCCAGGCTCGTGAACGAGACCTCAAATATTACCAACACTGCATTCATATTCTCCTTAACCGTTTGTCAAGCTAATGCAGACAAAATCTCTCGCCTGGTGGCGCAGATGTTTTCCGAAATGCTTGACGATAGTGTCAAATCAACCGAGAATGGTGATGTGGACTACGCGTCCTCTTTCAAAGCATTGGAGAAAATTCACACCTCTTCCATTAATATCTGGATGCATGTGCCCGAGCTTCTTGGCTCAGTCCTCGGTCTTATCAGTGACGAGCTAAATTCAGACGATGAAAAAATCCGCTGCTTAGCTACTGCCACTGTTGGACAAATGTTGTGTTCCCATTCCCGAAGCCATGCAGAGATTCCGGCGGTCACTTTCGTTAACAATCACAAAACTGCGTGGGTCAATTGGTTAAAGAAGTTCTCGGACTCTTCCTCGGCAGTGCGTTCAAAATGGCTCGAACAAGTGCCAGCAATTTTGGCTCAAAATACTACTTCTGAGATTGCAACGGACATTTGCCAAGGTCTTTCAAAATGCTTTAGGGACTCCAATGAAAAAGTGAGGTTTTCGGCATGCAAAGCTGTTGAGGCTCTTCCTTTTGACATCGTCACTAGTAGAGTGTTGACGAGGCATAATGTTGAGTCTTTGCTCCTGCTAATACGTGAAAAACACCCGGACATAAGGAACAAGGCAATATCGGTGTTGGCAGATACTTACAACAGCTACATGGAGACCATCTTGGATGAACATATTGTTGATTTTGGTAGTTTGAATACCGAAGAGATCCACGAAATAGAGTCTTTGATATCACACCGTATACCGAGCGGGATTTTGGAATTGAACTACATCAACGACTATCTGATTACAACAACTGTGGACGTTGTTTTATTCGAAAAACTTCTTCCCTTCCTGTACGATCCCGAAATGCAAGTCGCAAGGTTATGTCGATTATACAGCTGCTTGAGTGAGAAGGGTCGGGCGGTGTTCGATGCTATGTCCAAGCGTCAAAAAAAATATATCGAGGCGCTCATTTCATTCACCGACTTGGCTGAAGAATTTGCCGCTTCCAGTTGTAATGACATCGAAGAAAAAGAAAATATGGGAGTTCTGAAAGACTTTGACAATTTGGCCACAAGAATAGATAAACTGATACAGTGGTTGTGTGCCTCGTTTCCGGCAAGCCTCAATTCCTATGCGTGCTTTGAGGCTCTTGTTAAGTCCAAGAACCTCCGGTTGATTAATTTGTTGAAGAATTGCATCAATTCGCAACTCGAATACAAGACCGTGAAGAATTCCCTCAAAGAATTGCTTTCGAAACTTGGTGACCCAAAAGCTTTAAGTATGCGAGGCGAGAAGATTTCGGTAACTTCATCAGATATGGTTTCGAACATGAAGATCTTGCTTTACAGGTCTGCAAGTATCATATTCAACAAGTCAAATGTCAAGGAATTACTCAAGCTCTCGCAAGATCCTCGCGCGGAATACCTGTCCACTGCAGATGACCTCGTCAGTCAGGTTTCTGTCTTCTTTCCAGGGACGTTTAAAGATCATTTAGAGTCCTTGTGTAGTATCATCATGACGACTAAAGGAAGCGACTTGAAAACTTCATTCTTGCGTTCATTCTACCATTTTGTGAAGAAATTCCCAGAAAGTATTCCAGATGATGCTGATTTCCGGGAGGCGGTGATACACATGTCAACCACCGAGAGCCCCACGAAAAGCAAGTACTGCCTCAAGATAATTGGATGCTTCGAGGACAAGGAGTTGGTCATTTCTAGGATCTTGGGAAATATTTTACCGTTGAGTGTGACACTGCCAAACTTCCTCGTTCATCTCTCTTTCTTGGCTGAAGTCTACAAGATAGATCCACAAGCCCTTGCTCAACATTCAAAGGATATCAACGACGTGATCATCGAGCAAGTGTTAAGAAAGAACAGGCTCACGCTAAGTGATGTCCGGGAATCGAAGCAGACCTCATGGATTAATGATGATGAATTGGAGCGGCACCCCCTCCTCCTTGAGAAATTGGTATCACTCCGTCTCGTGGTTAATAGGCTTCGAGGCTCCGCCAACATGGATACCGATAAGCAGTATCTCACAGCTGCAGCCGAAAAGCCAGTCAAACTTCTTTGCAGTATCATCACCAATAATGGAGAGATCACCAAATCCGCTATCACAACCCCAGCTTTTTATCGGCTGAGGCTCCAGCTCTCGAGCGGATACTTACTTTTAAAGCTTGCCAAAATGCCCGAGTTCTGCTCTCTTGTCGATAATTCTGCCATTATGAAGATGGGAACTTTGCTTCACCACGAGCTGAGAGATGTAAGAAAAGGGTTTGCGACCAAACTACAAAAGCGCCTCCACCAGATGGATATATCCGACCGATTTTTTCCATTACTCTTCTTGATGGGCCATGAGCCAGACGCAAGTATCAAATCCAGCGTCCAGACGTGGATCGCGTCGCAGCACAAGCATATGGCTGCTAAGAACGATACTCTCATCGAAAAGTCCATCGTTAGGCTCATCTACATTATTGCTCATGATGAGCGCTTCATAGGACTTGTTTCAGACGAGTCCGACACCACAAGTCAACTCAAGGCGTACTCATACGCCCTCAAGTACGTTTCTATGTTCTTGGAGACTATCGCCAGCGACGTCAATGTCTCTTTGTTGTACTACTTGGCCAGTAGAGTCAAGCAATATCGAGATGCAAGTGTGGAACCTTCAGCGTACGAGGACGCGGTTTTGGTGCCTTCAACGTTGGGAATCTATCGAATTTCTGAGTTGTTTCAACTTTCTATCAAAGAGATGACCGATTCCAAGGGATGGAACATTCAAACATGGCCCGGGAAAATCAACCTTCCCAGCGATTTGTTTTCGCCAATGGCCGACTACAATGAAGCACAGAAATTCATCTCCAAGGTGTACATTCCCGATGACTTACAGATCGAGTTGCGTAGGCTTTTGAAGAAGTTGCCAAATCACAAACCAAACGCAACTTTTCCCAAACCTGACTCGGTAAAAAAGACGAAAACACCTCGGAAGAAAACTGCACCGCAAAAGAAAGCAGCATCCAACAAGCGGGCTCAAGCGGAGCCACCAGTCGCAATTAGAGTGAGCAAACGAGTCAGAAAGCAAGTGAATTACGAGGTCTCTTCGGAAAGTTCGGAGAGCGAAAACGACCGGGCGTCAGATTCGTCTTATGATACGTAACTCAATAATATCCATGAGAGTAACGACGTCGAAGCAAACTGCTTTGGATGAACTTAGTAGTCCATGTTCTTCAAGGAGTTGAGCTTGCGTCTTTTTTGATAATCCTCACCGAGCACTTGCAATCTGCTTGCTGCGCCGAATTTTTGGGAAACGCCAAAAGTAGCCCATTCGTGAGTGGTAAGGTGAAGCAACTTAATGGCTTGAGTTCCAAAGACTTCCAAAAATGATCCGGCTGCAGCCTCCCACCAGTTACTCACAATGACATAATGAACGTCGCCTAGGAGCTCTTGCGCAGTGTTTAAAATTCGGGCCAAAAACCTCCATTGGGCTTTCCAGTTGAAGAGAGCATAGTCTTCGTTATTAATGAATCTCGTCATCACGGCCCAAAATGAAAGGATGCCCGCCACCCGTTCCTCATACTTCACCTCTGATTCCCACTTACCGTCGCCGCCACGCCTCCACCCCATTCTCAAGCGACCGTTCTCACTATCAATACTTCCGGTATAGCCAATCACAAAGCAACATTTCTTGACTAGACGCGCCAGCAAGTAATAGTCAAATTCGGGGTAAGCAGACAAGAAAGACGTGGCAAGAAAACCAAGAGGAACAGCGGCAGATGCTTTAACCGTGACTTCTGTTTCTGCCTGCGAAACTAATGCCTTTGCGATAAAGTTGAGAAGCCAGTGATATTGCAATGATTTTGGGGGAACCGAATTCACAAGAGAAACAATTTCATGAGCAATGGTGTTGGCTTGCCTCTGAGAGGTGGACAATTGGCCAAGCTTCACATTAATCTTTCTTTTGATGACATTCATATCCTTTTTGAGTGGTTTATCTTGGTCAAGAGCACCAACGATTTTTTTCTTGATGTCCTTAATGTGGTCAAGATACGTAAGAAGGGATTTCTGAACCTGAGCCTGCAGAGTCATCCCTTTCTGCTTTTTTGCATTTTGCTCGAGTTGGAGACGCTTTTGCTCTTCTGCAATGCGTTGCTTCTCTTCTGCAATGCGTTGCTTCTCTTCTGCTGCAGCCTTTGCTTCTGCAACTCGCCTTCTCTCTTCTTCGTCGGCTTTCTCTCTGGCTTCTTCCTCGGCTCTTCTCTTTTCTTCCGCAACTCTGAGCCGCTCCTCTTCCAATACTCTTTGCCTTTCTTCTTCCTCGGCTCTGAGCCTTTCTTCCTCAAGCTTTTGCAAACGCTTGCGCTCTCGTTCTTCTGCGTCGGCCTTTAATCTTAGGACCTCCAAGTAGTCCTCATACTCCAGTTGCATCATATCCAAATCTTCCACAAGCTGAACTTGTAAGGCCTCCATTGAAAACGTTGCTTGTTTAGCCGCCTGACGGGACATATTGCTTGTGATTTCTGAGTTTCGCCTACTCTGCTCCCTCGTGTCATGTTCTTGTAGCCTTTCCAATTTGAGAAGGGCATGATTGAATGTGTGGAAAATTGACTCTGAATTCTTACTTGCCTTTGGCAAAATTTTTGGCAAGGCCGGGGGTGCTTCTGCCTGCACTGGTTGCAGATACACGCCAAACCGCATGACAACTGGGGAGAGGGTGGTGAGCTTAAGCATACATGGCATGTTGGTGTACGGGTGCTTACGCTCATTGTTTGAGATGGGGGCTACTTGTGAAACCGGAAAGGGAGAATAATTGCTTCTTCACGGGCATGTGAAAATAAAAATGTACGAGCAACTTTCAAGTACGTCAGGTGTAATTTGTGCATTCGGGAAGGATCCAGCTCAAGATTCATAGTGCTCTTTTTCCCCAGGCCGCTCACGTTTCGCACAGGTTTTTCTCACATCAACTTTTTCACCCGAGGTAACAGCCCAACAGGATGAATAAACAGTGGACCCGTTTGTTTTCTAGCCACGGCGCCACCTCCAAGTCCTACTCCAGTGTGAGTCCTGTGCATCACTTGGTTGAAGTCAAAAAAGCAGCATTGTCCCCAAAATACCAGCCGTTGTTGGTGCCAAAGGATGACATCGAGTCAGTGGGATATAAACCCACCGAAATTTCTCAAGACAGACTTGCGGATCATTACAGAAACACGTTACAAAGCGACTTGCTCTTACACTTCTACGAGCATGAGGCTGAAACCATCGTGGGAAACAAATTGAGAGAGTGGAAACATGACTCCCCTTACTCCTTGTACCGTACATTGAGGAAGCCGAAAGGTACTGGCCGTGCTACTAAGGACATCAAGCCCGTCAATTACAATAACATTCCTGAGCTCCAATCAATCAAACTTAATTTATACAGCAAAGAAGCTTTGGAATATCCGTGGCTCAACATATCTGCGAGATTGCAGTTGGCCCAAATCACCAACAAAAAGCCGAAGCAGCTCTACAATAGATCTAATATTCTTCCTTGGAAGGTCAGAGAGGGCAAGCCATGTGGATGCAAGGTGGAGTTGGATGGTCGGGATATGTCTCAGTTTTTGATGACCTTAACCGAGTTGGTGCTTCCTAGAATCAGAACGTTCCAGGGTATCAAAAGCACGTCTGGAGACGGCAACGGAAACATCTCTTTCGGCTTGGACCCTGAGGATGTTAAATACTTCCCCGAGATTGAGAACTTCCAGGAGTTGTACCCAAATCTTTTTGGGTTCCACATAACCTTCGTGACGTCGGCTAGAACTGACGAGGCCGCAAGAACCTTGTTGAGTGCTTTGGGCTTGCCTTTCTGCAATCCATGATTGATCATGTACATAGACAATTAAGAGCGTCCAGAGTCTTCTCTATGGGCATACAGAGAGCATATAAAAACGAAGAGTTCGGGTTCTTTGAGAATCAGGGAATCACGGCTCGATGGGAATACCTTCGCCTCCGTTTAAGCAAAGTATAAGGCATACATGCAGCAGGTTGTATGCAAATATTTGAGCGAGAAACTCGCGCAGTGTAGCTCTCATCTCATACATGTCACTCAAGTCAGTGGTGCATGAGTATGAGGTCCTTTACTCTACACGGGTGGTGCAGAAAGAAAAGAGATGGAACGATGGCAAATTGAGGTACTACGAGTTCAACCGCAAGATTGAAGTCCACAGCGACGACAACTTGTTAGTTGCAACAGAGTTTTACCCCCACGAGTCAAAAAACCCCATCACCGGCGGCGCCTTCGCTGACGGTATGGCGCTCGTGTTTCCAAGCGGAAAGCTTATAGTGGAAGTGACGGGTTATGTTGGCGTTTTCGAGAGAGACGTTACGGTCAAGAGGGAAGCCCCGCTCAAACCTGAAGTCAACGTTCAAAAGGGGCTTCACGAGCTCCTCTATGCTCTGGGAGATCACAGACACTCGCTGAGACTGGTCAAGCCGTTGCTGAGTCTAACGGATCTGCCGACTCGGAGGGGTTTGAGTCCGAAAGCAAGCGGTGGTATCAGCAAGACCGCTGTCTACAAGCCAGTGGGACTCAGAAAGGTGAAGGCCAGTAAATCTCCCCACAAGATAGTATGTGATCTAGACGCCGAACTTGAGGCCCTTGATTTCCAGTTGAAAAAACGTGATACCAGAGTACCGCCAGGTAGTAACAAATTGAGTATTCGCCTACGGGACGAATTGGGCCTTCGACAGCCATCTCTGCGCTCACACTAGGCAGGAAGACAAATTATAATCTAAAGTTTTGGAAAGTGTTTGGCGAGTGTGCCACAAATACTGCCGGATATACTGCAAGCAATGCAAGGACGGAAGCAATAAATGACAGGCTTGGTGTATGTCGGACTTGTGGCGGCAAAGGTGGCGCAACAAGTTAATAATAGGATGGGTGACTTGAAGCAGGCCAAACCCCTCCCGGATCACACGGAGCAACGCACCTTTCCCTGGTCTTATCGGCTATATGCACAATCGTCAGCAGTCCTGGACCTAAAGCACTTGTGAAGTGTTTTCCAGCAATGCTGCCTGCGTGCGAAAAACGTGTTAGTGTGGTTGCACGTGTGCCAATTTCAAATGGTGCGCCTTATGACGGGTATATAGAAGCACGCCTTCGCATTTATTGCGCAGGATTCCCACTCTGCACGCCGCGCTTCAACCACCTTACTTGGCTACTCTGGCCTCCCGCAACGATTTCTGCGTCAACATCCAGTCAGGAGTTCATAGATAGGATCCCCGGCTCATTCAAGCTGTTAGATGTTCGTACCAGCTGGTTTCTCGGTTTGAAGCATCCCTGAAGATTTGCTGTGCTTTCACCCTGCATTGGTAAGCACAGTAGGCCCAAGAATTTTCGGTCAGACGCATCTCGCAGTTGAGATTTCCGGCCGGCGCCTTTCATCAACTTGTCCCTCAAGAGACTGCGCCTCTGTGGATTGCCTACATCTGGAACTTATCCACGTGGCCAAACACCCACGCCGAGCTCCATCTCTGCAACACTATCGTCACTTGCCTGAATCCTCCGCTCGGCTATCATATGGTGTCATAATTTCTTATGAGCACAAATCCATCATCTCTTTCCTATTCGATGCTGATCACAGAATCCGTCACATCCATAGAGAGCCCGGACGTTCTTCCCCGAGCACTGCCCTCGCATCGGGGCCCCCGGCCACAGAGCTCCAAGGATCGAGATGATCTGAAGGTAGCCATAGACCCGTTCTTGGCTCAATACATGAAGCCCATCACGAAAAATAATCACGAGGTGTATTTTTCTGCCATAAACAATCTGCAACACATCCAGAGCTATGACTATTACCAAAAGTACCTAAATGTCCGGAAGATCGATTCCAAGCCACCGCTAGATCCGAAAACAGACCCCTCCATCTCAGAGAAGCAGGCTTCTCCGCTCGCAACAGCTGTCTCGGCAGAAAAGTGCGACCTCCAGGCTTCCAGGAAAGATCTGGTTTCACATTCCAGGCGACGTCGGAAATCATGCAACGAAGCCTCGGTGCAAAGCGTGCCGAAAAAAGCACATCCTGAAGTCACCACAAAAAGGCTCCCTTTGCAATTCATAGAATGTCCGACCACCGACCTTATTGATATTGTGACCAGGATGATCCACTCTCTCGTCACCTTGAACGATCGCAGCGTGCCACTATCAGTTGCTAATAGAAAGGATGCTGGGGAGATCACTCTGGTCGAGAGTAAGAAGTTGCTTACAAGATACCACTCCAGAACGCCGCCCACTCTCTCTATAAGCACTTACTTGAGCAGACTCACCAAGTTCAATCACTTCACTCAAACAACCCTTCTCACCACCATTTACTACATTGATTTATTGTCACTCAACTATCAGCCTTACTTCATGCTAAACTCGTGGACCGTACATCGGTTTTTGTTGGTAGCCACGATGATTGCACAGAAGTCCCTCGAGGACTTCTTCTATACTAATGACCATTATGCAAAAGTTGGTGGAGTGGCATTGACGGAGTTGAACTGCCTCGAGCTTGATTTCTTGCACCGTGTGGATTGGAAGGTCATCCCTGCGAAGCAAATCCTGCCTACGCAAACATCGATTAGATACTCCAAGGAAGTGTTAGATCTATATTATAGACAGCTAGTCAGTTTGATGGGCAAGAACGTGTCCGAGCAAAATAACACAGTCTACTCAATGGCAGATGCCTAGGATGTATTGCTTGATGCATTTTTCACATCCTAGGAAGCACGTGGGTGCTCATTAAATACGAAACAACGGGAATACAACGGATTTTATTTAATAGCAAACGGAGAGAGCACACTAGAGGAGTGTAGCCTTATAGAAAAAAATGTTCGTCAAGGTTCGTAAGATAAATGGTGTGTTCATCTCATCTTTGAATTCCATCTCGCCAAGAAGCCGACAGACATTACTGAGGCTTGAGCAATTCGAACGAGCAACATAAAGTTTTGTCAACGCTCATAATTGCACCATAGTTCTTGAAGTCTCCACAATAATTAGGAGCCAGAAAAACCGTAACCAACTTTCTCTTGTTGAAAAATTCATAGCCGTCCTCGACAACCATATGGCCACGGACGATCAAATCCATGTTGAAGTTCGATAAAAAGTAATCAACATGTTTCTTACCAAAGCAATAAGAAACACCCCGATCATTCTTCGGCCAGTTGTGGAGCGAGAAAGAGCGGATCAGAGGGTCGGGGTCCGACCACAAAAGGTCTGCCAAAAGACCCTTGTCAGGAATGTCCGTGGGCCTCTGAATTTGCTCGATTTGCTTGAGGCTAAGGAGGTCTGGCGACAACCCGCCATGGATACAGAAGATCTTGTCATTGATGGTGGCAGCAATAGGCAAGCTATTGAACACATCAATGAAGTTTTTCCACAACTTATGGGATCCCGAAATCACAGGGAGACGTCTTTTACACTCATCATAAAAGCCATAGATTTTAGTGATGTTGGCAGATTCATGATTTCCTCTCAACATGAAGAAGTTTTCCGGGTACTTGATTTTGTAACACAATAAGAGCAAAATAGACTCAAGTGATTTGTATCCTCTATCCACATAGTCGCCCAAAAATAAATAGTTGGTGTAAGGAGGATACCCGCAAGAGTCAAAGATGCGGATCAAGTCATAAAACTGCCCATGTATATCCCCAACAATTTTAACTGGTGGCGAGAGTTTGAGCAAAGTAGGCTGGTCCAAGAAGATGGAGCGTGACTTGGACAACACCGACTTGATCTCCTGACTTGTCATTGGCAATTTATCCTTACTCTTTCTGCTACTTTTTTTTGGGCCTGACCGGCCAGCACAAAGTAAGCGGTCAATAATGCTGTCAACATCAAAATCAAGCTTTTTGGATTGAGGAATCAAGGGTGGAGACAATGACACGGAAGAGTCAGGGGAGTTGTCTTTCTTCGTTGCCTTCAAGTAAGAGCTTTTCGGAATTGCGTTATTAGCCAAGGTCTTAGGTTCCGGGGTAGATTCAGTGGACGACTCCACTATGGGGTCCAACGAGCCATCGGTGTGAGGGATGAAGGAGTTGACTGAACCTTTGCCGTTATTGGGAGAATTTGGTACAGAATAGACCGACAGAACCAGACTGTTATCCCTTTCACTGGCAGTGAAAAGAGGAGAAACGGACAAATTGTCACTCCTTTGACTTTCCGCAGAGGATCCGTAAAAATTCCCAGTCAAAGAGTTTGGCGATATTCTCCACCTTGTGGGAGAGCCTTGAGAATGATTCTGACCGCCATATGATAACGCAGCGGCAGACGACACATCAATATCTAAATCGGAAGCGTACGAGCTGCGACGCCTTGGGGCACTCTTGGTAGGGATGGACGTTGGGCGAGACTTGGACTCCAAATCAGGGGCTTGGGTGTCATTCAAAGAGAGATGAGCTAAAGGTTTTGTTAAAGGGTGACTACCGTTTCCGGTAGGCCTAGATAGCGCCGACAGAGAAGTCTCCTCCGAGTCGATTTCTCCGGCCACTGGCTCGGACATGGTGCCCGAACTCTTTTTGTTCAGGATATTCGGTAGGGGATCATTTTTGGACGGGTTATTTCCCATATTAGTTAGCTTGTTAACGGAAACTTGAGGGGTCTGCTGAAGTCTGGATTTCCACAAGTTCACTGGTGGGCTTGTGGACAAGGGAGTTCCAGTAGGGAGGTTGACGAGGGGATTTTTTTGATTACAAAGTCCCGAGGACGTCGTGCTGAATTCAAGAAAAGGGATGCGCGGCTTGCACATCAAGAGCCGAGAATGGACAAGGTGTCTAGCCCCACGTGCGACTTGGAAACTGCGGCACACGACGCTCTAGAACCCCGATAACGGCATGCCACGCAACATTGAGACTGCTTCGAGCCATGGCGCTTGTGGTCCAATGTTCATGCGAGATGTTCTATAGCCACAATCGGCACGTGCTCGAAGTGCTAAAATCAATTTGAATCCTCGCCTTCTGTGATTTTTTATCAAGTCAAGATGATTTGTACTTTTTTGCATTTTGACAGGCTTATGCTCCGTTGGTGTGTAGCACTTTCGTATAGACATAGGAATAATGCAATTGAACGAGCATAGCATTAGGTAAAAAAAACCCGAACCGTCACTGACCAATCAAAATACGAAATTATGAGTTAGCTGAGATCGGGAAGAAAGTTCCCACCCAAAGTGAGCTGATGTACTTGCAACAGTGCATGATGTAGTAGGTTGCGCGTTGTAGCTTGCTTAATATATTGGACTTCTCACTCATGAACAAGCGCATTTCAGCCATGACTAGACAGATTCGTTCGGCCGGGTGCCTAATAATCGGGGACGAGGTCTTGAATGGCAAGATATTAGACACCAATCTGTTTGAGTTTGCTAAGTACTGTTTTAACGAGCTTGCTATTCCTCTCAAAAAGACAATTGTATGTGGCGATGACAAGGTTGATATAATCAAGTCCTTGCAAATCCTCCGGGACGAAAAATGTGACTTCATCGTCACGAGTGGCGGCATTGGTTCCACCCACGACGACATAACCTATGAGTCATTGGCTGAAGCTTTTCATGTGCCATGTGCTCTAGACGAAGAAACTGTACAAAAGATGAACAAATTACGGGGATCATACTTGCAAACATTGCAAAAACCCCAGAGGGAAGCCTTTTATCGAATGGCAACTATCCCCCAGGATTCCAACGACGTCTCGGTGCTGAAGCTCTACACCGACCAAAGTCTATGGGTGCCCATTGTTGGCATCGACAGTCAGGTGTACATTTTACCTGGAGTACCTCAATTGTTCAAGAAACTCCTACCAGGATTGGGCGAATCGGTAAAGAGCCGCGTGCTTGCCATGAAATATCGTCGCTGTTTTGTGAAAACAACATCAAGTGAAAGCAACTTGGCTCCGTTCTTGGGCGAACTTCAACGGAAATGCAATGCCAAGCACGGCACGGGGAAGATAAAGCTTGGGTCTTATCCCCATTTTAGTTGGAAGACGGTTTCCATCAGCATTATCGCAGATGAGTCTGTCAGTGCTGAAGAACATAGGCTGGTAGTGTCTGAAGTGATTGCAAATATCGGCGAAGGAGCCCAAGAGATATCAGAGGCAGAGGAGGATTTCATGTCTACCCAAGATCCAAGCGAAGAGTCTAATTCGCCCAAAACTAGCTAAATTGGTTATCCGTTTACGACTATATGACTATAACTTCTCTGATAAAAGCTTGGTGACTTCGCTAATTGCTTGTTGGATACCTTGTGGCTTGTCACCCATTCCCTGGACAACATTACCCTTTCCACCTGCCTTTCCGCCAATGTTCTCGCTCACAACCTTAGCCAAAGTAGTAGCATCCACTCCCTTGCTGATTGCCTCATCAGAGATATAGCATCCGTGAGCAACCTTTCCGCTAGAGCCAGTTATCAAGTAAAGAGACTTTGTCTTCTCTTGCTTTTTCACAACGTTGATGGCCTCAGTTATAGCTTTGGCGTTGGCATCTATAGGAACATGCGCAACAAAGAAAGGTTTCTTCGAGAGCTCTTCATCCTTCAACCAAGCGTTAACAATATCAAGCGTTCTCTTGGACTCTTCTTTTTGCTTAGCCTTTAAATTGTCTTTGATGGACTTGTCAATCTTGTTAAATTGCTCGTTCAATTTGGTTTTGTCCAAGACAGAAATTGCGAGTTTCTTCAAAGCTACTCCCAATTCTTTGGTTTTTTGCTCCTTTTCAGCACCATGTGGCAATTTCTCCGCTTTGCTTAACTCAGCTTCAAACTCCTTGGCTATTCTTTGAACTTCATGGGCCTCATGACCGGTCACAGCAACAATTCTTCTGACACCTTTCGCAATACCAGACTCTTCAATGATCACCAAATCCTTGATGTCGCCAGTCTTGCCTGCGTGAGTTCCTCCGCAAAACTCAATAGAGAGCTTGTGCCATTCGTTATTCTTAGGCTCTTTTAACAATTCTTCGACCGAAACACCAATAGAGACAACTCTCACGGGGTCTGGGTAGGTCTCACCAAAGACAGCTCTCACTCCATTGATTTCTCTGGCTTCACTTAAGGGAACTTCCTTTGCGAAGACCGCCTTGTTGGCCTTGATATTCTCGTTCACATAAGTTTCAACTTTCTGGAGTTCCTTTTGAGAGAGGGCTTGCTTGAAAGAGAAATCGAATCTCAATTTTTCAGGAGCAACCAAGGAACCCTTTTGTTCAACACCATCACCCAAAACTTCTCTCAAGGCCAAATTCAACACGTGGGTACCAGTATGGTTGTTCCTAATAGGCCATCTTCTCAACTCGTTATATGCTGCGATAAGCTCATCGTGCAATTTCAAGGTACCCTCAGCCAAGGTTCCCACGTGAAGCACATATCCAGCATATTGCTGAACATTGTGCACGTTGAATTCAGCGGAACCATCGATGACCAAGCTTCCAGTATCGTACTCCTGACCACCTTGCTCAGCATAAAACGGGGTTTTGTCTAAGATAATACCATATTGTTTTCCGGCTTCCGAGATGGAATCAACGAATTGGGAACCATCGAACAAGGCAACTATCTTAGACGTGGTGTTGTCACTGGCATACTTGAATGAATCGTCAGTTGGCTTCACTGCATCGTTTGAGTCCAATTCAGACAATGCATGCACATTCAACTTGATTGTGTTACTGGCTCCCTTGGAATTCGAGGCCTTAGAAGCTTCTCTAGAGGCAGCCTTGGCTTGCTCAAAGCCTTCTTCGTCGATCTTTAAGCTAGCCTCCTCGGCCATCAATCTGGTCAAGTCGACAGGGAAACCGTAAGTGTCGTATAACCTCCAAACAATGTTTCCGGGTAAGGTTTGCTCCGGAGTTTTTGAGCAAATGATAGCGTATTTCTCGAACAACTTTTCACCTCTTTCTAGGGTCTTGGCAAAGGATACCTCCTCTTCAACCAAGATCTCCTTCAAGTCCTCTGATCCCTTCTTGAGCTCGGGAAAAATGTGAGAATTTTCCTCTATGACAACGTCAACCAATTGCTGGAAGAAGGACCCGATTGGGTAGTTCATGTATTTGCGAACGTAACGAGCGCCTCTTCTCAAGATTCTTCTCAACACATAACCTCTACCCTCATTGTTCGGAATACCACCGTCGCAAATGGCAAATGTTAAGGTTCTGACGTGGTCAGCAATGACTCTGTAAGCGGTATCAATACCGTCGAAGTCGTCATCCCCAAACTTCCCGGTGTAAGGCCTGATACCCGTGATCTCTCTGATTTTCTCGAAGATCGAGCCGAAAACGTCTGTGTCGTAGTTGGAGGAACGATCCTGAAGAATAGAGACCAAGCGCTCAAATCCCATCCCGGTATCAATATGCTTGTTGGGTAAAGGTTTTAAACTGGCGTCGGCCTCTCTGTTGTATTGAATGAACACGATATTCCAGATTTCCAACACGTTTGGGTCGTCCATGTTCACCAAAGAAGAGGCATTTCTTCCACCGATTCTGTCGTAGTGGATCTCCGAACAAGGACCACAAGGGCCTTGATCGCCCATCTCCCAGAAGTTGTCTTCAGCGTTTCCACTCAAGATGTGGTCTTCACGCACACCAACATCCAACCAGAACTGCTTAGCATCCAAGTCCGGCGCCAAGCCGTTCTTCTCGTCGCCTTCAAAGTAGGTCACGTACATTCTGTCGGGATCCAAGCCATACACCTCCGTCAATAAGGTCCAGGCGTATGAAATGGCTTCCTTCTTGAAGTAGTCGCCGAAGGACCAGTTTCCCAACATTTCGAAGAAGGTATGGTGGTACGAATCCTTTCCGACATCTTCCAAGTCATTGTGCTTACCACCGGCTCTGATACACTTCTGCGAGTTGACAGCACTCCTCAACGTGGCGAAGTCGGACGAAGGATCCACGGTTCCCAAAAAGATGGGCTTGTACTGATTCATACCAGCATTGGCAAAGAGTAAAGTAGGGTCATTGTGGGGCACCACGGACGACGATGGAACGAAGGTGTGGTTGAGGCCTTGAAAATGCTCAAGAAACGTGGCTCTTACCTTGCTGGCAGGCCAATTTTGAACAGTGGACATGGTTTTCTTTCGAGTGATCGCCCTTAGCATGGACCGACCATGTGGATTCGCGAAGGATTTTTTCCCCGGGGCAAGGACCCCATGCAACGCTCCACCACAATTTCGAGATGCAGCGGGCATCAGTGGTTGAGGACATGGACCCATTCAGGGATGGAGGGCTTCGGGGATTCAACCAAGAATTTCGGCCCATTTGGGATCGACTTTTTTAGCTTCTGGTCAGTGGCCTCCCAAAGGCCCGCCATGGAAACCACATACAGGACATGTGTGACGGGCCTTTGCGCTAATCACCACCGTGACTGACAATTACTTAGGGTGAGGCCAAAAATGGCAGAAACGTATGGAGTCGCGTGTTTTGTGGATATTATCCACCACCAACCAGGGCCCCGCGTGACCGAATCCTTGAGCCGCATAGTCTAGTGATTTCGGACTTGATAGTCTACTGAATGTGGGCATGTGAACCACCATGTGAGGTGTGCACCTACGGCGGTGCATTCAGATCGATGTGTCGCGCTAGAACACGTCCGAAATCCACAAAGAATCCAACTTGGCCTTGTCCAAGTCAGCTTCGGTCTAGTGCGCTGTGCCGGGCTCCGACCAGAAAAGAACCGAAAATACCCTTGGCACACTAGCCCGAGTAGAGTCTGTCGCCACCCTTGCAGCCGATGTAGTTGTGCACACACGGCGACTCCTACGCGTAGAGGTTAATTTGCTCATTGTATGAGGGACGGGCCTTTTCTTAATATCATGAGCGTCTTCCCAACCTCGCTTACCAATGATTCTAATAAATGACATCAAATACTCCTGTATGGAGTGCATCAGGGGCCATCGCTCCAGCCTCTGCCGACATCACATGCGGCCACTACTCCAAGTGCGCTCCAAAGGGAGACCTAATCTACTATTTCCCCAGGGAAACAAGGACTACAGGATAGCTGTGTTCGCTCAAGAGGTTGAAGAAGACACAGATGTCGAATCAAAGTGCAAGGACACCCCCGTAATTATCTTGAAGACCTCGGGCAAACACGTCATCAACTTGAACAACGGCCAAATCGTGGGTCCATATGTTGCCAGCGACAAGGCTTCCTTGCAGAAATCAGTGGGACCTCAGGACTTTGTGAATACCAAATTGTGCTGCCTCACTGGATCCTCCAAAACCAGAAAGAACTGTGAGTGCAACAAGGGCAAAGTGCTGAAAAAGAAGATTTTGCGGTCCTTTCTCGATAGGCGATTGGCTGCCTCTCAAAAGACCGATTGGGAGGACACAGAGCCGCCAGGCGGGATGGGCTCTCAACACCCAAAAGAACTAACTCTTCAATTTCCCCTGATCTCAGCACTCGAGGCTCCTGCAGAGACACCTTGCCCGAGCCAGAAGATCCCCAAAGGCGATTGCTGCAGCTCGAAACCAGCAGGTCCAACGACATCTTCCGTATTGTTCACTCAAGAATCGCTCAACACTGCAGACCCCAGCTTCCCGGCCCTCTTGGATCCGGTCCTTGATGTTCCCACACTCAACTGTGGAATATTAAAACAAAAGGAGCAGTCGTCTCTTCTTGACAGCGACCCTTTGAACGCGTGTCAAGAATTCTGCGCCATTGCAGTACCATCTTGCTCTATTCCGGGAACTTGCTGCTGTCAGTCAGATTGCAGCTGTCCAACATGCGTGGTACATCAGGCACCCAAAAAAGAACTGTCATATCCACTCGAAATGTTCAACAACGACTCACAATACGGTTCCAATCTCATCCTCACTCTGAGAAGTAGAGCGAAAGGCGTGGATTTAGCCTCGGGTGATATAGACTCGTACACCTCTTATCTATCTCGCATTATCGGCTGCAACGTCGATGAACCTGCGCAAGGTGAGTCAGACCCCCAGGGACTGGTGTCTAGCTTTCCTGAACAGCAGGTCAAGTGCTCTTGCGCAGACAATTCTTGTTTTTGCTCAAATTGTGAAACCCACAGCATTATCAATGGGTATCGGTTGGACGACATATTCGGAACGCATGGCTTGCCTGGATGAGGGTGCCATTCCTCATCCCAAAGCTGCTTGAAACCCTACCGATGAAACAAGCCTCAAAATCACATTCTCAAAAAGATTGCTTATGTAGCTATCCACCCCCTTCACTGATGATATTTAATTGGTCATCTTTGCCATATTTATTGCATCTGTGTGTGCCGCCGCACGATCGTAGGTGCATTGCTGACCTTTGCTCAATAGCGTTATACGCACCCCTTCAATTTCCACCATTTTTCTCACATTATACTTACACGCTACCCCATATATATTTCATCCCTCCAACGCCGCCGAAGCCAGCTGCATCAATACGTGTTGCGTTGACCCTTGAAATGTCCTTGTCAGACCCTGAAAAAGAGAAAGACGTCCACGTGATCAACCGGGACTCCGCGGAGTACTCTAATCCAGACACGCTAGACACACCAAGCTTCATCCACTCGCTAGATTTTCCCAGCCCAAACGCCAATGAGCCTCCGGATCCAGATTATTGGGGCGCCGAATCGCCGTCAAAGCCGATGGACCATGTAGGCATGTCTCACAACCGACCTGAAGATTTCCAGATGCCCTCCAGTTTTAACGCCCATAGCGAATTCCCTGTCAAGGAAGAATATTCCGACCCTGCCGTAAAAACGCAAAACGATTTCAACGGCACTCTCACAAAGCACATGGCTGCTCAGCTCCCGCCGCTCCCTCAACTCTCAGAGCCTGTCATTCCCAATTCCAACGCTAATTTTACAGACACGTCGTTTTCAGATTACCTACTGAGTCTTACCAACGCTCGACATCAGCCGCTTATCACCAGTGGAAAGAAAAAGAAGGAGTCTCAAGGCCCAAAAACTAGACCTGCTTTTGTCATGAAAATATGGTCGATGGTCAACGACCCTGCAAATCACGACTACATACGATGGAATGATGATGGGGAGACTTTTCAGGTGGTACACCGCGAGGATTTCATGAAAAATATCTTGCCCAAGTACTTCAAGCACAACAACTTTGCTTCTTTTGTGCGTCAATTAAACATGTATGGCTGGCACAAGATTCAGGATGTTAATAGTGGTTCAATGAAGGATGACAGAAGCCCCGATGAGATCTTGCAGTTTAAGAACCCCTTTTTCATACGAGGAAGGGAAGACCTTCTCGATAACATAGTGCGAAATAAGACCGGGAGTTCCGAGGATGTTCCTGACCCAAACAACTTGAACTACCACCTTGTCATGAGCGAGCTCGATCTGATCAAAATGAATCAATTGGCGATTCTAGAAGATATGCGCAGAATGAGAAAAGACAATCAGTTACTATGGACTGAAACCCTAACGGCTCGTGAACGATATCAAACTCAAACACAAACGCTCGAGAAGATCATGAAATTTCTTGCTGCCGTATACGGGAATTCTGCAGCCGGCAAAATTTTCGAAGTTGAGGATAGCGGCTACAATAACAACCAAGTTTCCACATTCACTGGTGCCCTGCCTCTGTCTAATTACAGCCAACCACCAGCTGGTCAACAGAAACCAAGATTGATGCTTATGGATCAGGCTCACCAGCCAATAGCAAATTCCGCTGGTGCTTCGCCTTCCAATTTGTCTACCGGCAAAGAATCAATTGAGGAGATTGTACGCAATTCTTCGGACTTGAAAACCCCAGACCCTAATTCTTCTGCGGCTAGGATGTATCAGCAATTCATGAACACTGAAGATACTAGCGACGCGGCTTCACCAAGTCATTTTTTTCCCGAGTTGAACAATGCATTTAGCCAACACGACTCCCAAACCAAGACCCCCATTGCCGATCCCCTGGGCAAACCTGGGAATCTGCTTCAGGGCCTCGAACAGAATATTTACAAGCAAGGACAGGCATTGCTGCAGGTACAGGACTGGATCCATACTTTAGCGAACAAGCAACAGCAGCAGCAGCAGCAGCTCCAACAACAGCAGATGAACATACCGGATAGCCCGCATGATCTGCACCGACTAGATGATTTCGATGTGAATGAGTTCTTGAACAACAATTCAGGGCACACTCCAACTCAAAATCCTGAAAGAGACACTCCAGTTTCATCTGGTCTGTTCAATTCAAATAAGCGCGTGTTGACTGAAATCGATGACGAAAAGTCACTGCGAAAGAAAAGTAAGACTTAGCATATGTGTGGCTATCTGTTGATTACAGAGGATCTTCAAGATCTTTTGGAAAACGTGAAAGCAACCTCATCATCATTTTCGTTGTCAATATCATCTTCTTCATAGTCGAGGCCGCGAGGCGATTGAGGCTCCAGATGATTTCGAGTTTGTTGAACTCGATTGAGTGATATTTGCAGGGCATCGAAGTGCTCATCATCAGAACCTTCGGCATCGACAAACAATTGACTTGACTGAGGTTGAAATCCCTTCACAGTCGGCATTTCACCTGAGAAGTCTTGATCTCGCTTTTGAGTGCTATGTGTGGAGCGGTCGGGGCACTGATTATCAAACACCACGTGGCCGTCGTCTGTTTGGAGGCTAATGTAGGTCCTAGTGACGAAGTTCGGTGTGGTCCCTTTTTTCGTGAAGGCCTTAAAGTTCTTTCGTCCTTTGTATAGCAGATTGAAGGAATTCACTATCTGCAGTGTTCTTTTTCTCGGAATGAGTTGGAGAACCTCGACTTTGCAAGATGGAGTCTCCCTAGTACACTCTGAATCTTTAGTCTCTTCGTGGGCCACATCGAAGGCCTGCTTCTTGGTGGAAATGACTGCTTCAGCAAAAGATTTGCGGACCAAAAGCTCGTTCGCGTTGTTGTCCTCGAAACGTTCGGTAACGAAGCTTTCATTTGAAGCTTCTGCAATAGGGGATTTTGTTTGGGACTCATCTTGTGAAGCTTCTGGCGTTGAGACTGTCTTTGATGGTACATGCACATCATGATCAGCGGAACTCTCTTGGTGGTTGGTATCTAGATTTTCCTGACTTATTGGCGATTGCAGGCGTGGTTCCAATGATAAATTATTTGAGGCTGGCTCGTCCGAAACACAGGAGGCCAACTTTTCCAGCGCTTTGTTCTTTTCCAGCGTGGAGAAGAGAGTGTTATCAAAATTCGTGTCATCGACAGCCTCAGTTTCAGGAGGGATGGACGACGATATTGGCGTGAACAGGAAGAAGTCAGTATCGGAGACCCTTTCAATTTTTCGCCTGACTCTGCGCAGCTTCTTTGGGCTTTCGTCAGGTACAGACCGCTTTTCAGGAGCGAATTCAGGAGCGAATAGCTTTCGTGTCCGAAAACACCTCAAAACACCAACATCAACGGAAGTCACAGCATGCCAGAGGTTTTCTTGAGTATTGACGTCTTTCCCAAAGAGCACAGTCTCCTTGTTGTCCGAAGCAACAAATACCACTAGCTCCGGAGCATGCGAGAGTTCAGTCTTCACAATTTCCACATCTTCACGGACCATTATCACCTTTTCTGCCCCCAAACAAGAGAGCCAATTCTTGAGTCTTGATACAGCCTTGGTAGGGGCGTTGGTGGGGTCCAACACCACGGTTTTTTCTTCAAGCATCGAGCTCCGCCTCGAGTCCGGAACCAAGAATCGCTTTTCCGACTGGAGAAGTAGTTCCAGCTTGGGCTCGCTGAGCCAATCAGCCACATTGCTCAAATGGGTAGTGACATAGTCACACCAAGCCTCGCCCACAATAGGAATAGCTCTCAGGAGAGCAATCTGGAGGTTGTAGTCCACGTGGGAGTTCAAGGCCAAGTAATGCAGAGCAAGCATTGGATCCGCGGTAGTCCTGAGGTCAATGCCGTGGGCCATCATCTCCAAAACCCTCTGGTCCAATGAACTTTCCTGGACGCCACCATGCTGCGCTCTCCTGGGAGACACCAAAAGCGTCACGGGCACCCAGGAAATTCGAATCTTGATTCGCTCCGATTGGTTGGCATTAACCACAAGAAGAAGCTCGTCCTCGTGGAACATCTTTTCGAAAGCTTGCGCCTCCTTACTGGCAAGCTTGTACACCACGCCGCCGATCTTGGTGGTGCACCTGGATTCGAAAATAATAGACAAAGGGGACTTTTGGTTCTGCTGAGGAGAGTCGGTCCGCGCTACCCGCACGGTGATGTAGGTCTTGGGGACTTTCAAGTCGCCAATGTAGAGAGCGTCTGGGTTGTGGCGGTACTCATGGTTTCTTCCGACCCGTAGGGAGGACCCGCTTCGAAGAGCATGGCGCGTTTCTGATGTTAGCATGCACTTGGCCTCAATTGATGGTGTGACTTACCCTCTTCATTGTAGATTAAGGTTAAAATCCACATTGTGGTGTACTAAGGCACCACTGAAGCATGGCGTAGTATGGGTTTCAGGCGCGCGCCAGATGCCTACGGGGAGGTCGACCCACGCGCACACCCAGCTACTGGACAAAATTCGTGGCTTTATACATTCCTATACACATTCTCTATAATGCTTAGGGCTTGACAACCCTTCCAGCGTCATTGGGTGACCGCTTGACTCGGCGCTTACCAAGAAGTGTGCTGACGGTCTGCTCATCGGTTATCTCCAACAATGCTTTGGCGAGCACATCGTCCGGCGACTTTTCGGCGGGCACACTTTGTGGGGCATTTTCAAGAACGTCTGCGTCGTCGTATATTCTGGCAGCGTAAAAGAGCGGTAACACGGGCGAATCATGGAGCTTGAGCCCCACCGTGATCAAGTCCGTCGAGTTGAAGTACCCCAACACGGCATTTATGTTGGCAAGGATGTCCTCCTGCGAGAAGGACAGGCTAAGCGATGCCACTTTGATGGTGATCTCTTGGGAAAACGGTGGCAAGAATGAGGCCGAGCCCAAGGCCTTCTTGATGGAACTTTCGAGCCCGCTCAACGAAAAGTCTTTCTTGTTGTCGACTTGCGTTGCGCGCACGATTCTGGGGAACTTGTCGCTCATGTAAAAAGTCTTGCCCAAATACGTTGGCAAGGAGCTGAAAAGGGCATCGTCTACCACGAAAAAATCATAGTCGTTCACAAGCTCCTCTCGCCTCTCGTAAGGGTTGTACACGGTCTTGATGTCATTGAAGGGAATGACTTTGGCCAAAGTGGGGATCTTTGCCTGCTCGATGGCGTTGAGGATCTCCTCAGTGACGAAGTTGTCCCTGATGACCAAACAGGTCCTGAGGCTGTCCTGGTCGTAGATGGGCTTGGGTAATGCGATGCTTTTTGGCTTGAACCCTGCCCGGTGGGAATAGAGCTTTTTGAACTTGAATGTGAGGAATAGGTCCTGCTCGGACAAGTCCTCTTGGTCCTCGTCGGCAAACAAGTCGGCCTTTCCGTCTTTGGTCTCGACCCTGCGCTCGGCAAACTTTCTCAACTCCTCGATGGCTTTGATAGTCTGGTGATTCGACACATAGTCCGAAGGCCCGGTTTTAGCTTGGTTGGACCCCACGTGTTCTTTGGGCTGTTTGACTACACCCTTGGCAGAAGATTTGGCCATTGTGGTAAACAATACTGTGTGGCTGATCCGTAGGTGATGTGCGTAGCTGATGCACATGCTCATCACGGTGAAAAAAACCCCGTGCGGCTGTATGCAGTCCATCCCCGTGCGACCATACATGTCATGTACCAAAAAGCGGCGTTCACTGGGAAAGACGTTTTCATTGCAAAGGAGGAGGGATGGCTGTTTTCGGAATCACACGCTTCTTGGCCTCTCGATTCCTCACTTTGTCCAAGATGATTGCCGGCACCCCGTTGTCGATGTTTTCAAACAATACCTCCGGCTGTTTCGAGATATCCACACACGGCCCGCCCTGGTCTTCTTCCGCCTGGGAGTCGGATGCACTCTCGTCATCTTGAAACCGGCGCACCTGGGAACTGTCAAAGCCGCCCAACCGGTCCCAGAGAAGATGCGACAACTCCGACGGCGAGTAGACCGACTTTTTGTTGGGTCCCTCTTCGGCCTTGTCAAAGTCGTCCCATTCACTCTGTGGCGACAAAGGAGGCAGAATGAGAAACCTTCGACTGCCATCCTCCAGCGGTAACTCTAAGTATTCTGTGTCTTGCGACGTAAGCGCCCACAGACCGTCGTCGAGGAGTCTCAGGAGATTGTCACGCATGCTGTAGGAGATGTTGGCCCTCTGGCCTAAACATTCTTGTAGGTAGTCACGAAGCTCTGCAGCAACCTGACTGGATGAGCAAATGATGATCACGCGACCGAATTTAGGAAGCGACACTAGCTCCACGTTGAAGTGCCGCATGGAGATCAACTGCACCAATTTGCGGGTGTCATTTAGTAGCTCTGGATCCAAGTTCCGAAGTATGAGCGAGTTAGTGGGCTCTCTCATCCTCCTGGTGGTTTATGTCCTGCTGCGGCCGCACTGATGTCTGTATCGTTTGAGTGGTGCTTGAGGGTTTGTGCGGCTGCGCCTTTCCGTTGCGTATTACATGTAGTCTGCACACATCCGAAGCACCATTGCAACCGATAGGCCGAGGAAAAAATACGCCATGTACTTTTGAATACTTCTCAGACACACTGCCAATACCAATACCAGGGCCAAGAGCGCAAGAATCTTGAGGTTCCCCACTAGCCGCTGAATAAACGGAAGTAACGACGTGAACCCTAGGGTCTGCACATTCGTCACCACGTCCTGCAAGCTTGCAATCTGCAGCTCCAAGCCCTGCAGCATCACCAACAACGATTGTAGGTTCTTCTCCACAACGTCCGTCATCTGGCGTTGAGCGGAAAGAGCCGCTTGTTCGATGGCAATCTCGAGGCGGTGGAACTCGTCCCGTGCTTGCGACATGTAGTTATTTGCAACTAGACCCACGTGAGACTCCATCACCCCCAATGTGCCCGCGATGTCCATGCTGAAACTGTCCAAAACCAGAGCCACTTGTTGGCTCTTTGACAACGCAAATCCGAGGGTGGAATCCAACTCCAAATGGAATTGTGAAGATAGCTCGCCCATCTGACGAATGTGGTCATTGAAAAGGGAAGTTTGCTTTACCGATATAGACTCCTCCATGTCAACCCATAGCTCAACCTGTTTTTTGGTGCTTTCTGACATTTCCTGCGCCGTGTCCATCACTTCGCTAGATGTAGTGTCAAAACTGTCGAAAAATTTCTCTGCTCGGCTCTGAGCAGTGTCCCAAGATTCCTGGGACGTTTCAATTATCAGTTCCATCTTCTCCAGTAAAACCTGCAAATTGTGTTCAAACACCTCCACGCGAGCCTGCATGTTTATTATAGCTTGCAAAGTGGTATTGAGTTTGGAAGCTGCTGCCTGGGAAAATTTCTCCGAATCCGCATAGGATTCACTTGCTGACTGAAAGAACTGCGAAAATAGCTCTGTGACATTGAAATAGAGATTCAAGATTTGGGTTTTTATGAATGGCGCCGCCTCTTCGTGACACATGCTACGTAATTTGCGCCAGTTTCCTGAATATGTGGTCCAAAGCTGTGAGTTGGCTCGAAATGCTTGCACACATTGGTTGTAGGTTTCATGAGAGTTTAACATTTTGCAGCTTTCAGGGTACTCCACTTTGGCTGCGCGGAACTCGCAGACTGAGAGACGCACCGCCAGCCGAAGCCTCACCAGGGGCTCCACACTATCAGGACCCCTAATCGAACAGTCTTCCAAGTATTCGAATACTGCATCATGAGTGCAGAGGGACTCTTCGAAATGTTTCGCATCGGGAAGGTTATCGGCCCAGGCACCACTTAACTGAGCGAGGTGCGAAGCGGTAGCGAAAGAAATGAAGAGAAAAAGTGACTTCATTTGAAGAAAATAGGGGGGTTCGGTGAATATCTTATACTCTTTTATTTTTACGGGCCAGCACGCTGCAGGTGGTTATCTGTTGCACAATCGGGGGATTCACAATTTTCGGATGCAGAATTCTTGTTTCAGGTGAGAGGAGAGTGTTTCAGCCTGCGCACAGAGAACGGCAGATTTTGCGCATCAGCGACTCACAATACTACATTTATGGCCATCCAACTTACCCATGCCACTCGAGCAGCTCTCCACAGAGCACTGCCGCGTGTCTTCAGGAGTTTATCCTTAGCATCAAACCCTTTCACCCCAAACAGCGATTACTCAATCTTCCAATTGGATAAGCAGACTCTAGAAGATGACATTGTAGCGGTGCCCCCACCGCCAAGGCCCCAGCCAGAGCAACGTCTTTACAGCGACATTGTAAAGCCGCAGGACACATGCGACTTATTCTTTAAGCCAGATACAAACGATATTGTCGTTACCTCCTTGGCAAAATCCTGTGCCTTTCATGGGGATTCCCTATACAAGGTAGTGTCAAAGAGCACGGTCGACAACTCTGAATTCGTATTTGCCAATATTGCAATTCAGTGGATGAATGATTTCAAGGCAGGAATTTATCCTCTCGCTGACGTCTCGGACAGAAAACCTACCTTGTCGTACACCAACGTGGCTCAGGAGACGCTAATGAGTAAGATGTTTAATGATAATGTGGTTGCCTCTGCACCAGCAATGTCATCTTTCTTTACGCAAGCAACAGAACAGAAGATTTCCCTTGACTCGGCAACAAAGTTTTTGCTTCCCCGCCTCAAATCTGCCACCGAGTACGGACTACTTATCGATCATTTAAATTCGCATTATCTAGAACTCGATCCCCGTATGTCGAAGGATTTATTGTCTTTGATGTTGGACGATTTAACTTCAAGTGCAACCCTAGAACGTGTGGAGAAATTTGAAGAGTTTTTTACTGACAAGGTGATGCTTCTTAAGCCCAATCTCTTAACAGAACTCGATCCTGCAACCCTAGCGCAGTTAGCATACGTCACAACTTTTTCTTCGACACTCTCAACTTCGAGCCAGGCCCTCTCTATAATGGTTCATACGTACAAGGCTGCACCTTCTAGGGCGGTCTATGAGTTGTTCATGTCGAGGTATCGAAAAAATGCCATGAAGGAGGAATATTCACGAGAAACGATCTTGAAAGATCTCTCGCAGCTAAAATCTATAATGCATCACCACGGTGTGTCCCTAGGTTCCTTTGATTTCTTGATGAAGTATACAGTGGAAGATCTTCGGGATTTATCTAACTTCGTCAAATTCGCAAAACAAACTTCACCGGATGTACTATCGCAAAGGGAGAAAGACGTCATGGCGAAGCTTGTGAGTCTTCAGCTGAAAGAGGATGCATCCTCAGTTTTAAAGAAACTCCAACGAAGCCAAGTTTCCAGACTTCTTGCTTCGACCCAGGGTGCCTAATCGACGTGCCCTACATTCTTACTAGATGGTCCTCCAATGAAAAGTCCTGCAATTATGATCCATGATTTGGTTGGCCAGCAAAAAAAGAATCCCGTTCTCTATGGCTGCCGAGTGTCTCCATTTCAAGCACAATGTGCTCAGAATCGCCGTACAAATTTGAGGAGATTGATTGATGACCGTCATCTACTCGCCCACTCAGGAAACCGTTCGTGTATATGTAAATTCCGTCGTCGGAGCCACTGTCGTCCATTTCTGCGACATTGAGCGAGCGGCGCCTCATTGAGTTGGTCAGAAAGAGCTCCTCATCAAGATGTCTCCTGGACAGGATGGAGCGTTTCAAAAAGCACGTCAATGATGCAACCAAAGCCATTAACAGCACAGGAAGTAGTTGGATCCAGCCCAACACGCTCAATTCAGGAACGAAGAGAAGGATATCGACCAAAAAAGCTAAAAGATTTAAGATAAACGACGACACAGCAGAAAGAAGGATCACATTCAAGTATCTGGTCAAGTCTCTTCGCTTGAATTGGTTCTGGTTGGATTTGGCAGGAACCTCGGCCTGTGCAAATAGAGTTCCAATCTTGTTGGCTAAGATTGTCCTCATTCGCTGCAGTAGGAATCCGTTGCTTTCGTTTAGAAACTCCATAGCAAGAGTTAATGCACACTCAAGCATCAATAACCCGGTGATGATGAACGCAACAACATGCACCACCAATAGCTTGGATATGAAGTGGGTAGCCGAAGAGGGCAATCGGATGGTCTCAAGCGAGTCTGACTCCTTATTTGTCATGTTCCAGTAGTCAAAGTCTGTCGAGGCAGAGTACCCGATTTTTGGAGTCGAGCAGGTCCGCAGCACGGTGTCACATACACCAAACACACCAAAGGTGAGATTCTGGTAGCGCGACAAGTACAAGGAGTGGTGGTCATTGAGGCCAGTTATAGGAACGGATATCACCGGTAGAATCTGAATGCACCATGAAACGAGCGATAGGAGCCCTATTAGGATGATGCCCAGGTGCATGGAGTCGGGGGCGCTTGCACGTGACGCCGCTGCCCTTGCTCCGGTGGGGGGATCGTTTTGGTCTAGTCTCGAGCTTGATGTTTGGCGCTCGGTTGGGTCGAATCTGGCAGGCAGCTATCGGTTTGCCTACTTAACCCTGTCTTGTGCTGATACTTGTCTTTGTCTTGTTGTCCAGCAAATCACACGATATGCACACTGCGCATTATCCTTCTGCCCACTGCAAACGCTACTGCAGACATCTGGCAAGGGTAAGTAGCATACGCCAATTTTGGCCACTTTAGTCTTCGGTATCTGCTTGGAAATATAAATAATCAACCTTCAAGTAGAGGTCTGTTTTTTTTTTTTTGGCTCTTTTTTTTTTTTACCGGGGGCAGGGGGGGGGGTTCGGCACAAGCCGTACTGCAGCTTCACGTGCTCGCACGAAGTACATGTTGCACGGCAAGAGGTGTATCATCATCGGTATCGTGATCTTGCTCGCTTTAAACCTCCCCCGAATCAGTTTTTTTGGCAAAGCGAAGTTTGCTCAAAACCTCAAAATGGCGCACCCCTACGAAAAAGAGTTGAAGGTGGCCTCCTTGGCAGTCAAGAGGGCCTCTGTCTTGACCAAACGTTTGAGTGATTCCATTGCAACTACCAAGAAATCCGGCACAGAAATCAAGGACGACAAGTCTCCGGTAACCATTGGCGACTACGCCGCCCAGGCGCTCATTAATAACGCCCTCCACATCAACTTCCCTGACGACAAGATCGTGGGAGAGGAGGATGCTGACAGCTTACGCCAGCCCTCGCAAGAGGCTCGAAGCTTGAGTTCCAAGATCCTTGAAATTCTTCGGGAATGTGAAGATGAAACTGCAGAATCGACTCCGGTGTTGGGCCTGCTCGGCACTCTTGACCAAGTCTACGATAGCGTGGACTTGGGCAAGTATGAAGGTGGCCGCAAAGGCCGGTTCTGGGCTTTGGACCCGATTGACGGCACCAAGGGGTTCTTGAGAGGCGACCAATTTGCTGTATGCTTGGCTTTAATCGAAGATGGTGAGGTGGTCTTGGGAGTTATCGGTTGTCCCAACCTAGCCGAGAATATTGTCTCGAATGACGTGCAAACTGGCACCCGGGGGGGTTTGTACTCTGCAGTGAAGGGTGTTGGCTCCTTTTACACTCCCCTTTTTGCCACTTCAGAATTTACCCCTTTGTCTGAGCAACAAAAAATCCTGATGAACCAAGAATCGTCGGCTTCCAAGTTGAAGGTCGTGGAGGGGGTTGAAAAGGGACATTCTTCACACTCAACGCAAAGCCGCATCAAGAAGTCTCTAGGTTTTGATCCAGCCACCGTGGTTCAGCAGACGGTAAACTTAGATTCTCAAGTCAAGTACTGTGTCCTAGCAAAGGGCCAGGCTGACATCTATTTGCGCTTGCCCATTAGTGACACGTATCGAGAAAAGATATGGGATCATGCTGCAGGAAACATTTTGATTTACGAGAGTGGAGGCCAAGTTGGTGACATTACAGGTGCAGAGTTGGATTTCGGGAACGGGAGGTTCTTGCAATCCAAGGGAGTCATCGCCGCTAACAAGAGCGTTTTTTCGAAGGTGATTGACTCGGTGAAAGAGATTCTCTCAGAGTGATGGGCATGTGGATTGAAGTTGGTTTATATGTACAATTTTGCCTCAGCTGGCTTATTCAGTAACCTCCACAACATAGTAGTTTTGCTTTCCAGATCTCACTAGGAGCAATTTGTTCTCAAACAAGTGATTATCCTTGTCGAACAACACCACATCTTCGGGGTCCTCGAACTGGTCTCTGTCAATGCCCAAATAAACCCCGCCCGCCTTGATGAGGTTTTTTAATTCAGTCTTTGATTTATTCATCACTCGGGCCAAAAGAGAACTCATTCTGATTTCGTCAGGGTTGGGGAACTCAGAGAGACTGATCCGCGACAATATGCCCGACTTTTGGAACTTTTCTAGCAATATGTCTGCAGTCACTTCATCGTTAAAGGGCTGGTCCGGGGTCGGGAATAAAAAGCCGGTGATATAGGCCATCTCGTCGCCTATTCCAGGACCATGAACTAGATCAACCACCTCACGTGCAAGAACTCTCTGAGCGATCCTCAACCCTGGGTCCTTCTGGTGACGGGCTAGGACAAGCTCGTCGATTGAAGATAATGGAAGTAAGGTAAACGTCTTCAATAGTCTGGAAACCATATCATCTTGGCTATTGATGAAGTATTGATAAAGTTGAAAAGGTGAGGTGAGCTCACTGTCGACAAAAACAGCATTTCCAGCAGACTTTCCGAACTTCTGGCCACTAGGTGAGGTCAATAACGGTACGGTCATGCCGTATGCAGCATGTGACTCTTTCTTAGACCCTTTCAGCATGCGGGAGATCAAGTCCGTGCCTGCTGTAATGTTCCCCCACTGATCGTTCCCACCAACCTGGATCCTGACATTGTGGTTGCGGAATAGGTGCCAGAAGTCATAAGCTTGTAATACTTGATATGTGAACTCATTGAAACCAAGTCCTCCTTGAGCCAGAAGCCGGGACAGAATTGAGTCGCGCGCAAGCATCTGAGACACCCGGATGTGTTTGCCAAAAGTGGCCAAAAAATCAAGTAACTTGACAGATTTCCACCATTCCGCATTGTTCAAGGACTCGATTTCTCCAAATGCAGGCTTCTCAGGGTCCGAGGCATATGCTCTAGATTTGGCATACTCTAGCCCATTTCTCAAAAAGTGGTGGATTTGAGTCTGGATCTTGTCCACATTTTGTTCCCTCTCGTCGTTCTCCAAGAGCATTCTCTCTGTTGTGCGGCCACTTGGATCGCCCACCGCACCTGTTGCACCCCCAACGAGACCCACGACATCATGGCCTCGTAATAAGAAATGCAACAACACCATCAATGGCAACAAATTTCCCAAATGAAGCGATCTGGCTGACGGATCGGCCCCACAGTACAACTTGAGCTTGGCGGCGCCGGGCTCGGTAAGTGAATACAAGTCTTCGCTTGTAAGCGCTTCCACAAGATGTCTATTCTGAAGGTGGCTGGCTATAGAGACACCAAAATCACGCTGTACATGATCCGGGACTGCCAACTCATTGACGGATGGCACTATAGAGATGGTTTCGGGAGGTCCCTCGACGGTCGGCGCGGTAGACTGGAGACGTGCAAGTCTAGGAATCGCCCCGGGCCTCGAAATACTCCATATACGGGCAACAGAAACTATGCGGCCCCGACTGCGGAACATCAGGAATGTGGGTGTGTAACTGGTGAGTAGCGAGCGATATCCTGGCAAGCGAAATCCAGATATGTGCAGGAAGTGGGTGTATTGAGAGGATAATTCCTATGCATTTGACAGATACATTAGTATTAGTGGGTCTGGTTCTAGGAGGCATCTTTGATGACACTCCACCCTGGGGTTTGTATGATTACTCTTATGAAGTTAGCAGGCCGTTAGGCTTTTATATTCGGGGATCGACATTCACCCAATAACCGCCTGACGTATTCTGGTTGTCCTGGCAACCAAGGTATGCGCAGTGGCTAAGCATAGCGCGCTCAATCTTTGTTTTTCAACAGGGTGCAAGACCCAGCCACCTGTCAAGCATGGCCGCCTGTAAGGCATAGTCCCCACGGTGACAAACGAAGAATGATTCTTTACCTGAATCTAGACAGAAGTATTAAAAAAAAATTTCAAATTCTTGGCGAAACCGTCCATTCACAGTACTCTAGTCTATGTGGGGTGCCATCTCATACAATGCGGCAAGCAGGCTCATCGCGAATATCAGTGAGCACCACCCATCCATCACAGGCCTAGTATGACCAGTGGCCAATCCGCCCAGGCGGACCAGCACTCTACGGGCAAAAAAAGAAGAAGAAAGAGGTCCAAGAATCTCGCGGGGAACGAATCTACACACACCCTTGAAACAGTACCAGTGGCTAGCGATGTTCCCGTTTCCAAAGCAAACAAAAAGAAAAAGTTTGACATTGAAGGGCATGAAAAGACTCCTGAAAATCTTACCAGCGCTGCTGTAGATGTTCTTAACGACCTGGAAACCAAGAACTCTGATGTTTCTGTGCGGATAGACTCCAAGAAACTGGGTGCAACCGTGCTGAACGCCCACGTCTCAAAACCAAAAGCACTCAAAGAACCAAACAGGAAGAAAACTATATATTTCGAAGACAGAGACAATGCCGCTGAAGAAGACAATGATTTCGACCTTGGGAAGCGTGAGTCCAAGTCAGAGCTCCTCCGAAAATCACGGGACCTTCAAGCAGTTAGAGAATCATTGCCCATCTATGCACATCGGGAGAAAATCATGGACTACGTCTACAACAACCAGGTAACAGTTATTATTGGAGAGACGGGTTCAGGAAAGTCCACGCAAATTCCCCAGTTTCTCATGGGAACCAACAAGAAGCGCGTGGCAGTCACGCAACCTCGTCGAGTCGCTGCTGCATCTTTGGCTGCCCGAGTCAGCGAAGAACACGGATGTCACCTTGGCCAAGAAGTAGGCTACCAGGTGAGATTTTCCAACGTGACTTCCTTCAGAACAAAGCTCATCTACTTGACTGATGGTATGTTGATTCGAGAGTTCATGCTCGACCCCACCCTCTCCAAATACTCCACAATCGTTATCGATGAGGCTCACGAAAGAACTGTATTGACGGATTTGATCTTGGGTTTTTTGAAGCAATTGATTGTCCGAAAGAAGAGAACTGACATGAAAATTATTGTCATGTCGGCCACATTGAATGCCGAACTATTCTCCAGGTTTTTCGACCATGCACCCGTTCTCTATGTGGAGGGCAAAATGTTTCCGGTGAGCAAACAGTACTTGAGCGGATCTTCGGAAGATATTGTCGACGTGATGATCAAAGCGATCGTACAGGTGAACCAGTCCGAGGAGGAAGGAGATATCTTGTGCTTCTTGTCAGGTCAGGAAGAAATCGACAACTGTGTAACTATTCTCAACACATTGGCCCCCGAACTACCCAAAGAAGCGCCACTCATTGTTCCACTTCCGCTTTATGCTGCACTCTCGCCTTCGCAGCAGCTGCAGATCTTCAAAAACTTTGGAAAGCGCAAAAGAAAAGTGATTTTGGCAACGAACATTGCCGAAACCTCCATCACAGTCAGCGGAGTCAAGTATGTTATAGACTCCGGGTTGAGGAAAGTTAAAGTTTGGAAGCATCAGTTGGGGCTTTCCACTTTACTCACCACGCCCATATCTCAGGCCTCTGCAAAGCAGAGAGCGGGAAGAGCTGGCAGAGAAAGTCCGGGCAAAGTCTTCCGTCTCTACTCCGAGAATCTCTTTTTAAACAAATTGCCCAAACAACAAGAATCCGAGATCTTGCGAAATGATATCACGCTTCCTATTTTGACGCTAAAAAGAATGGGAGTTGATGACTTGCTCAATTGGACCTGGCTCGAGCATCCTGGGCAAGAAAGCATTTTGAGTGCACTCAACTCCTTGTACACCTTAGGGGCCTTGGATGGTGCAGGCAAGGTGACCCCGCTTGGTCAGAAAATGGCCGTGTTACCCTTAACGCCGACCCTCTCTGCTGTGTTGATAAGCGCATCCGACTATGGTGTGCTTCAAGAAGTCATAGACATAGTTTCATGTCTATCTGTGGAAAATGTTATTCTTAACATTGGAGGAAACGGCGAATTGAGAGACGAAATTAATCACAAAAGAAGGCAGTACTGCCCCGTCGGGGTGCAGATGGGGGACTTGATTTCGCTCATGGAGTACTTCAACTACTTTCAAGAGCTTCTTGCCATGGGCAGTGCCGCCGAGTTGAAGGCGTGGTGCAAAGAGTTGTTCTTCAGCTACAAAGGGTTCCAAAATGTCTTGAAGGTTCGCAAGCAGCTCACGGAGTATATGATCAGCACAATCAAGCAAGATACAAGCCTCACGCAGCATGCACGCGAAGCGCAAATCAGAAAGGTGAAACAGCAATTAGGTCACGGCGACTACTCTGACGATGAAGAAGCTGACAGGTCGTCAAGGGGGCTGTGGAAAGTCGAGTTCATTCTCAAGTCCTTTCTCAGGGGTTATGCGCTAAACACAGCTATTGGCATGCCGGACCGCTCCTACAGAACATGCACCACGGGCCAACTCATCAGCATCCACCCTTCTTCCAATCTTTTTGGAAAACCGGGGCTCGACGCGGTCATGTATATTGAGTACGTTTACACCGCCAAAGCATATGGACGCATCTGCTCCCAAATTGAGTTGAGCTGGCTACAGGATGTTGCGCCCCATCTTCTAGGAGGCGCGAGAGTCACCATCAACAATGAGTGATGCCGCTTATAATGTCGGACGTGGCAGCATCTTAATCCTAAGCACGCTGGGGCTGCGATACGTACTTGACCTCCTAGGCGACACGCCGTGGCTTGCTCGAGAGTTTATGATCCTCTGGCATTCGAAATACTGCTCACGGTGTGGATAGAGCATCATGCGACCGTGGACCATTGCGACCACTACGCGACCATTACGCGACCATCTCGCTGACATCTACACTGTCTGGTACCTCAGTAAGCGGAGAAAACCTCTAACAGTAATTGCAACATTGACAATTCCCTATTGGCTCATGATTCTAGGCTCTCATTTAGTCCACTGGTCGGGCTACTGATGCTGCGCTCCGTCAACTCTCCAGCCCATATATGTACGATTTCCGTTGCTTCTGGCGAACTCCCTATGTGCACAAACAAAGTTATTCGGGATGCAATTAAACCTTGCTTGAAGCTTCACTATTTTGGACGTGACTCTTCTAAACAAGTTCTTTTCTATCAGTTTCTATCAGTAGGGGTGGTCACTAGAATATTGAATCAATTGACAGTTATGATGTTAACCCCAAAAAGTATTCTTATTTCATTAGCAACGGGGAGAATTTCGGTGGTCACCAAGACAATGCGTTTTTCTCTTATACGTAATTTAACTGGAAAAATGAAAATTCGTGTCAAAAAATCACTCTAAAGATATTTTCCTTGACTTGGCATAAAATTTATACGTGTTACGGATCTGTCTTTCATGATTCTAGGAGAACTTCTGGTCATTGATGTCTTGACCTGGAGCGACACCCTCATATCCACTTCGCCGCTTCTCTCACATGAGACTATTTTATCTGCACTGTACGACAATGTCAGTCGAGTCTTAAAAAGCACGTACAGCGTAATTCAACACATTCTGACCAGCTTGCCTAAATGACTCGAGCCGCGCTAGCGAAACCAATCAAACCAAGAATCCTAAAGTTCCACACTTCTTCGCACACCTCCAAACCATTCCGCGCCAACCTTCACTAGTCAAGATTCTGAAATCTTCAGTCGGCTGAACCGCCTCATATGCACTACCTTGTAGGGTTTTGCAGCGCTAATTAAGGGATGTACCTGTATACAAAAACGGATTAGTTTGTTGAATTTTGCTAGTGTGGTTTTCTGTCGTCTTGGATTGAAACATTACGGCTTTGAAACCACTGTGCCGTCTCGGCCGACCTTTGCAGTCCTGCCTCGGAGTGCATTTAGACCCAGTTTTACTAAATCTAGTGCACACCATTTATTCGCTTAACAGGTGCATCTTAACATTGCGCGCACTGGTTGTTCGTGACCAGCATCCACACATACCAATGCACCTTCAGGAGCCGCTACCCCTCATAGAGCCGTCAGAGAGTTTTCCGGAAAATCACCTCCCGGCCTCAGAGTCTCTTGCGTATTACGGGTACTGTCTAATTTTCCTTTCATGGGCGCTATTCGTGGTGACTGTCAATTCGGTATTCAGATGCTGGCATTGGATACTACAGCCCCTCCAGTCAAACCCATCCACTATTGACCTCTATCATAAACTTTACAAGTACTGTGAGTACTGGGATTATATCTGTATCAGCTTGTGGTGCATTTACGTTGTGTCCTGGTGGTGGGCACTTTGGTCTTGGGTAGGGATCAAGCTCTTCCGCCAATCCAAAGGGATCCACACATGAGTTCATATTCTTCCGTTTTCGCCTCTAGAAGCAGTCCACTGCGCACTCCCGGTCTGCCTCCCGAGCTTTGTGGACAGTTTCGTCGCTGGATGCCGGTTCGTAGTTCTTCTGAGTTCCTGTTCCTTAACTAAGAGCACTTCGGTATACAAGTTGTGGTATGCCTCGTCCTCATTGTGGCACTGGCTGACAAAATCTCGCCATGATTTGAGCAATAGCGAGGCGTTGGCCTTCTCAAGAAATCGTTTCACTGTTGCTTCATCGGCCACCTTTGATTTGCGAAGTCTCTCTGAGTCTGTGGTGATGTACTTGGAACTCAAGTCGCATATATAGTACTCGCCAATCCCAATCACCCAGCTCATTTTCTTCCGCCAATTCTCACAATACAACGTTGGCTCATCGTACGCGTTCTCACAAGGATCTAGATGCACCCACCGCTTCATGTTCTTGCTATAGTATTCGCA
The DNA here is from genome assembly GCA_002370765.1 of Metschnikowia similis. Taxonomy (NCBI): domain Eukaryota; kingdom Fungi; phylum Ascomycota; class Pichiomycetes; order Serinales; family Metschnikowiaceae; genus Metschnikowia; species Metschnikowia similis. Next base: position 97,953 of record NKZP01001385.1, read on the forward strand.
CCAAACGTGGTCTTCGGCATTCCATATGTATCTCACTTGACAGGGCACCAATGACTTCAATATCAAAATAAAGCAATTAACCCACTCACCACACCTGCCCTTTCTGGTCTCTAGGAGCTTTTCCGGGTTATTGATGCGAGGAAATTCCACTCGCAGTTTGCATTTGCCACATTGAAACACTTCAATCACAGATATCTCGTCTGTGTTGGGCAGTGGAGGGCCCTTCGAGCCAATCGCGCTCACTTCGGCATCACTTTTGCATACCGGGCACGGTGGCTGGTTAACCCACTCGAAAAACTCCTCTTTGAAATATTTCAACGCAGCCTTGACTATAAAATCCTCATAGCCCAAGGTCTCGGACCCGCCAACCTCTTGATCCACATCTGCCTCGAGCCTATCAACCTCCTTGTAAATCTTTGCAACATCAATGGTCTCGAGTGCTTTCTCAAGACTGTTGTGGGATGAGTACTTCTTCAAGTCCACCGAAATTTTGCTGACGGAGCTGATAAAATGCATGTCCTTGGCGCCGTTCACCAGAACTTCTAACGATTGAAGCTTTCGGGCTTGCGACACGCATCCTTTCACATAACACAGAATTAAGGTCTCGGATAATTGTTTGAAATCAATGTCGTTGTTGGAAATGTTATCCTGACTCATGAAGTGTATGTTTAGATGCGAAGGTGCGTGCCTGTAGGGTGTTCAGGGGCTTGCAGTCGCTGGTCATAGAGTGCGAAACATGGCCAACATAGAGATTTAGAGAGATTGTGACTCAACTTGTTCTTAAATATGGACTAGTCACAAATTTGATCCCCTATCAAGAGAAAGAAATTTTGCAGCAGGTAATAAAAAGCGATAATTGCAGGACTCGAGCCTTTGCGGGCAAAGCCCAAAATTTTTTTCTTAATCTGTGGTATCCATCATTAAGCCCTTCGGAATTCTCATAGCGGAGGTTATGCTCCCGCAATTCTAAACAAAGTACAAGGCCTGGCTCAGATCAAGGGTCTGGGTGGAGATCCCACTGCTCCCTTGGGTTTCTGGGGATCCCCTTTCTTAGCGTCCATGGTAATTTTGCACCCAGTGTAGTGCGCTGCCCATTACGGCCCTGGGTCGTCTACGGGTTGGCCAGAAATCCCAACAACGTGGGACTCACTCCTTAGCATATCGTTGCATCCAGAGCTGTGCCTTCAACAGTTGCTGTGCGGTCTATCAACGCGTTAAAGCTTTTTCCGAACAATTAACGGCTGACCATCTTCGCTGCATTGGTCGTCTTGATCCCGGGTATAGTCAGATAAATCGGCCTAAACTCCGAACCGTAGATACAATTTAGTGAAATAGCAAAGCAACAGAATAGTATAACTAACGGGCTGATACTTTTTTGGAATCCGTGTGAAATATTTAAACATCAAGCCTGTGTGTGTTTCAGAAAGACGCCTTGCAGAAATTCGTCAAATCGGGGACTATCTCACCCGTCGCTTCGATTCGCGGTACTTTCCGCCCAGAGGAGAGTTTTGCAAAATGCTTACTTGGGCTGAAATTCCCTGGATGAGTTAAAAGGCAGCAAGAGGAGATTTGAAGTCCTCAGAAAAGACCAGATGAAAGAAATGCTCGGTCCCCCCCAATTTTGTTGCCACAATCTAGCGCTCGTGGAAATGAAGCTTGCGCTGGCATGCACTGGGGAGGAGGAAACGCGCGTTGACATCACAAGTTTTCGGAGTCCAGTACCACCTAAGAAGCGAAATGGCCAAGCCAAGCCATAAGAAAACGAAAGGCCCCAAGGAATCCGGCCCCAGTTCAACACTGGCACTTCAACAGAAGGCAAGCCGGGCTCCGGACAGAAAAAACCCTTTTTTGTTCTCTCCCATCTATGATCTTTTGCAGGTTTTTGGTAGGGCGCAAGACCAATGGGCAGCCCGGTATATCATTATTCTCGGCGTTCTCCTTCTAAAGGCCGCAGTGGGGCTCGGGCCCTTTTCTGGAAAGGGCGAAAAGCCCATCAATGGGGATTTCGAAGCCCAGAGGCATTGGATGGAGATCACCACCCACCTTCCTATTCGAGAATGGTACTACTTTGATTTGCCGTACTGGGGCCTCGACTATCCCCCATTGACTGCATACCATCTGTGGATGTTTGGGCAGGTGGGGGGCTTCATCAATTCCACCTGGTTTCAGCTCAACAAGTCTCGGGGGATGGAATCTCCACAACTCAAAACGTTCATGCGCTTCTCCTCGCTCGCAAGCGAACTTGTCATCTACATTCCTGCTGTGATGCAGCTCACTTCCCTTTTGGGCGGCAGGAAAGAGAATTTGGGTAGGATTCACCAGCTCATAGTGATTACCTTGATCTTGTGCCAGCCAGCTTTGGTTCTCATTGACAATGGACACTTTCAGTATAACTCTGTTATGCTAGGCTTGTTTCTTTTTTCTGTGATTGAATTGATCAAGGGTAATCTCGTCTTGGCGTCAATCTGGTTTGTGAGCTCCATTCTTTTTAAGCAGATGGCCTTATACTATAGCCCGTTTATTTTTTTCTTCATTTTGTCAAAACTATTCATTCCAAAGAAGACACTCTTCGAAACCGCACTTAGCTTAAAAGTTGCAAAGCTTCTTTTAGTTGGAATCACAGTTACGTTGACGACCGCAGTGATCTTTCTCCCATTCATCATCGCTTCCAATAATGCAAAAGAGGCTTATGGCTTAGCCGCTCAGGTTGTCATAAGGATGTTTCCCTTTGGAAGGGGTCTATTCGAGGACAAGGTGGCAAATTTTTGGTGTACAAGTAATGTGTTGGTCAAATACGCTTCTCGCTTCACGCCCCAAGAGCTCAAACTCCTTTCGTTTGCTTTAACCTTACTTTCCATCTTACCTCCATGCCTCATGTGTTTCTGGAAAAGCGTGACTCGGGCAATTACCCCGCCAGAACTAATTATTTACGGGTTCAGCGCTACTGCTTGGGGGTTCTTCTTGTTTCTGTTCCAAGTCCACGAGAAGACAGTTTTGGTTCCCTTGATACCGTCGACTTTTCTACTCCTAACTTCTAATCCTGACATTATTTCCATCATCCAATGGATAAGCAACGTGAGCACGTTCAGCTTGTATCCTCTCCTAAAGAAGGACGGGTTGCATTTGCAATATCTTGTCACCTTTCTTCTCATCAATTGGCTCATCAGTGGTCTCAAATTTAAGATTAAGAATAATCTACTTTGGCCCAGCTCCCAATCTCTAGTCTTCAAAGGAGTTGTCGTCTTATCATACGTGGCTATCACAGCGATTCATCTATTGGACTTGTTTGTCGACGCACCGCAACACCTCCCTGATCTTTGGGTTCTAGCAAACGCCTCTACATCTTTTGGCTGTTTTGCTTGGTTCTACTTGTGGCTTTTGTACAGAATTTACCAATCATAATCCGGGTCTCATGGAACTAATAGCAGCTGGGAAGCGTTAAGTTAGACTTTTCTTCTCTTTGATAAGAGAAGATACCCCATTCTGATTCCCAATAATTTCCATCGGTGTTGAATATTCTTTTCCAGGGTTCATCGAAGGCCTCGAAGTAATAATAATCCGCTTTTGCTTGTTTGCATACCCATGAGTCGAGAAATACCTGAGCCTCTTTTGGGCTTGCTTTGGCTTGTCGAAAAGTACCCCCTTTATAAGGCCAGCCAATCTCAGAGATTATGAATTTTGTGTGTCCATTGTCGAATTCTTTTCTCGTTTCTTCGAAGTTTTTGATTGCCCAGGGAGCTGCCTCGTGAGACGGAATTCCCGACAAAAACGGCTGCAAACGAATCCCAACAATGTCACACGTGTCCACCAAAGAGGTTGTGAGGTACTCAGGACTTTCAGCCGTGCCAACAGAAATACTCAACTTATTCGAGGCCACAAACTCTTTGATATCAGTGATGTAATCAATCAAGGAACTTTCATCTAGGGCCTCATTGCGAAGAACCCCACTTCCCACAATGATAGAGTCGATCATGTCCAGGCCGTGCTTCTTCAAAACCGACTTTGCCGTGGCAATCTGATCACGATTGGAGCTCCAGTCAGCGCTCAACCAAATTCCCAAAGAGAGGGTCAAGTTGAAACGGCGGTCCAGAATTGCATCGAGAATGTAAGATGCCTGATTGCATTGCGTGCCATATGTCTTGAGCCTTGTAGTTGTGGTGGAGATCCTCTCAAGGTCGCGGGCAACATCCGATCTTCGCAAGCCGCACTCTGGGAGGTTTGAAGAGGGCGGATTGTAAACTAGTCCGCGAAGTATTGGTGATGAAGTGGTTTCTAAGAGTGGCAACTTCTTTTCAAGAACAGCAGCATACGTAAGGCTCAATTCCTCAACAAGCTCTTGCTTTCTCGAGTCCGACAACGTTTTGAGGTGATTGTTGAAGGACCATGAGGTACCGTAAACTACAAAATAGACTGAGCACACTGCCCAAACCACCAACAAAAAAATAAGAGAGTTGGAAAGTGTGAAATAATTTCTTCTACCGTTGCTTGAAGGTACAGTCGGTTGAGACACAACAATACTCGGTTCATGAGAAGACTCCGAAGCAGCATCAAATGGTATGGTGCTTCTTGCAAGGATATTCATCGGTGCATACGGGTTGACATTGGGAGCCTCGATCTCTTTAAAGCTGTAGCTCAGTACCTTGTGGCGATGGAGCTGGTTCATTTGGGAAATGCATGCTTTTTTGGCCAGAGTGTCGCTCTCGGATTCATGGTAACGCATGGGTAAATTGTTCGAGTGATCCGAGTCTTCCAAATTGAGACTAATGGCTGGTAGAAGTGACTTTTGACCAGAAGTTGGGCTTGCGTCGTGTTTGCTTTGACCTGCACTCTCTCTAGTTCGTGATTGAAGACTTTCATTGATCAAGCCCTGGCTTGAACTTTCGGATAAATGTGAGGAAGAATTTCCGATTTCCCGTACCCCACTACTTGTGCCAAGAGGCTTCTCGATATCGATAACGTTGGGGTACTTCACATACAAATCATCTGTACTATCGAAAGTCACACAGGAGGGGGCTTTGATGCTACTCTTGTCCCAGTCTCTCTTGGATTTGTAGCTATGGGAAAAAGTGTGAGCTTTGGCCCGATTCGACGGCTCTTGTTTCTGGACTACGTCAAGCTCATTTGGGGGGCTCTGAGGGGGACGAACAGGCAGAGAGTCTGAAGAGTTGGCCTGTGAGTGAAGCCTCTGAAGCTCAAATTCGTCTGATGTGGCACCGGGTGTCATATCCATGAATTTGTGATATACGTACTAACGACTCCGGCGTCGCGTTTTGGGTGCAAATTAACTCCCGGGTGAAATGCAGGAGGTCGGTACACACAAGAAACGCACTCAAGTTTTAATAGAGTCTTAGTCAAGATCAATCGCCTCCTTTTTTTACCAAGTAAATGGTTTCGGGGTTGCTCTAGCGACATGAATGCAGCCACAAAATTTGCCCCCAAAATGTGGTTTCCTCTTCTCCGTCGATTCTGTTACACTAATACGTTCTTGAAGACCTCAGAGGCCTAGTAAATGTCGAAGTCTAGCTTGTGATGAAACTGATTCCAACTGGCGAAAAAGATTCCAGCACCCGTGAAGCCGCAACCCTACTCGACATTAGCCGAACAATTGGTCCTGGAATCCCTCAAAGCTCCCGGCAGCATCTGACCTACTGCTGGATAAGTTTAAATGAAAAATACAGCCGGCTTTTTTTGTACAATTCAAAATAAGGCTCATACAAGTCACAAGCACAGGAAGGTAAATTTTCTTACAGAGCCACAGGCACCCGATGGGTTAGCATTGAAGTATTGTTACGTGGTTTTTCTATCTTGACATGTGACAAGGCCACGAGCCCTCCCAACAAAACTATTCGCGCATAAAGGCAGAGTTAGCAAACAAACCAATCCATTCTTTAGTATACGGGGTGACGTGGGAACCAGATCATTTTCGCCCGTTTTGATCAAGATAGTGCATATGAGGCGACTTTCCAGTTTCAAGATTCCAGAAGCTTGACTTATGAAGATTGGTGTGAACGATCTTACGTTTGGCTGGAAAGAGTGTGCGAGGGAGTATGAAATTATGTGAACCCTCGTTTTGTTAAATTTTGCTAGTGTGGTTCGAACCATTTTGCCGCAATCCTTTTGAAACATCGGAGCGTGCGCGGGACCTACATGCAAGGAGCCTAGACCCCGGGAGAAGCTCGCGGTTTGATGGGCTCTGATCATGAAATGTGGTATGAAATTCAGTTGAGGCAGCCAAGTTAAATATTTTACACGGACGACGGAAAAGAAGGCGAAAAAAGACCAATATACACATAATGAGCCTAGCAAATGGCTTCATTCGGATCCGTGCGTCAAGTGAAGCTTTCCCCGCAGCAATCTTCACTCATCGCGGGATATTTATAGCTACCTATATGCAAGTTGCCAAGAAGTCAGCAACTGGATGCTGAATAATGTTGCAGCAAAAGATGCCCGAGGGAAGAAAACGCTTGCTTCGGAAGAGAGCCACAAAGCCTTGCGAGACGGCTAGAGCACGTTTCCACACTCGTGACGGGTAACGTTGAAAAAACGGTTTTTAAAACGATGCGCGAAGACGCCAAAATCGTTCAGTGCGTTGCACAGAAGCTTCTGCATATTGGGCAGACAAGCCGCACGCACAGCTGCCACTTGTGAGACTAGGCAATGAAGATTGACAATCCCCCATGTTGAAGACGCCGCTCTTTGGAACTGAGGATATGGCGAACATGATGGCTGCCTTCAAAAATCATACATGGATGCACCCATGTGCACTACCAGCCTTTCGCCTCACCTGTATGTTGTAGATGATGCAATCAATCTTTCCGGACATTCCGGGGTCTGACCGTACGCAGCTTGGGGACAGATCACCTGCGAGCTATAGCGGTCCTTTCAACACTTGCAAAACGTCATGCAAATACCACCGAAGAACGCTGCGGTGCTACTCAAACATCCCTCGCCGGTGGATGGGCAACATGCCTCACAGGCTCCGAAACACAGAAACAAGTCCAAGCAGAACTCTGTGCACTCGTTGGATTCCCTATGGTAGCCACTCTCGTTATCCGAGTACGTGTCAATGGTATCCCTATCGGAGGAGCTTCTGTTGGAGCTCATTGACGGAGCTTTCGGCTCAGCGGTGATGGGGTCGGGACTGTCGGCATTGGTAGACACAAACTGCCTGGGCTTTTGGGATTCTTCTGAGGTTGACATGGACTCGATGCAGAGGATGGGAATGGCAAAGGACGTCTGATGTGGAAAGCAAATGTGCGGCCAAGTTTAAAATTTCGATTTCAACTCCTGTTTTATGTGCAAGCAGCATCGAGCGGCGCGCATACCCTTCTCGTGCGCAAGTCACGTCTAGGCCTATGGACGAGCTCTTCCAAGACAAGTTAGACCTTTTACTACTATACTACCCCAGCTACGAACCCCAGGTGCTCAAAGAGCTACTTATCAGCTGCTCTAATGACATAGATTCAACGCGGGCCTTGATCGATGGCTTGGCTCCTCCCAAGAAACGCGTGGCTTTGGTCCAGCACCATCTAGAGGGCCTACCGGCAAAACGAAAACAGCCTTCAGCTGCACGGGCGAAGGTGCGGGGGGCTGATGGATCAAAACGGGCGAAGGTGCGGGGGGCTGATGGATCAAAACGGGCGGTTTCTGATGTCATCACTTTGTATAGCCCCGCCGACGTTGAAAATCACTTGGGCCCATATGCGCTGCTCCAACAGAACTTTTTGCCGACACAGCTATCTACACAACTCCTCGATGATATGGTGACACATAAGCACACCTTCAAAAACCTTCGGTTCTATTTGTTTGGAAACCAGTGTGAGCTGAACCACCTCAACGGCACTTTTGCAAGACGCGGGAGCGAGCTTCCCCCTATAGTGTATAATGGGCTTGCACGGCGCAATCATACCCCGTACACCCAGGCCATGGCGGAAGCGGCACAGTACATTGAAAAGCATATGAACGAAGTTGTCATCAAGAACAGCACGCCTCTCTGCTACCAGCGGAAGGAAAAGTGGACCAGTGACTTCACAGTGGTGAACTATTACGAGGGGCTTCGCAACAACTTGGAGTGGCATTCGGATAGGCTCTCGCATATCGGTCCGCACAACTTTGTGGTGTCCATCTCCCTAGGATGCACGCGTGTGTTTCGGCTAAGAAGTACCTATGAAGAGAATGCTCCCATTTACCAAATCCCGCTACATCACAATAGCATCTTCATAATGCGACCAGGGTGCCAGGAGGAGTACAAACACACCATCAATCCCATGGAGAAAGCCATCGACGTTCATCCCAAGTACGGTACCTTGCGCGTCGGCCTCACGGCACGATATTACCCTGTGCTGTTCATCATGAACCTGCCACGATGTAAGTGCAACGTAAAAATGACTCTTAGAAGAGCATACAAGAACGTTGCAACACGCGGGCGTTATTTCTGGCTGTGCGAGAACAAATACCAGAACAAAGATTGCGGGGCGTTCCATTGGGCCGATTTTCGTAACGAAAAGGGCCATTATATCGCCGACTCCGTGGATCGTGTTTCCGTGTGGGTGGCGCCCGAAGACCTGATCAAACTCAATTACGATAAAGAACACCCAGATGCATGATTCAAATCTGCCCATTCGCCTGCCAATGGAAAACTGAATCATAGCTTTGCCGGGGCTGTCCTGTATAGAGCAAAGCAATTCGGATTCTTCAACCCAGTGAAATTTACATACCATACCAAGCCAGCATTTCAGCAACATTCCACCCGCCCCGTGTAATCAACCTGTCTCATTGCCAGTCGTTTTGATTTTGGGTCTCACACACAAGACTAGAGTTTCCGTGGCGTCTCATACAGGCCCGTCAGACAGGCGCGCTTATCACTAGAGCTGACACCAACTACAATGGTGTTCCATTGCCAGAAATGCAACTCGCCCATTGCTCTTGATAAATCCATCACCAAATTGTCCAAGGCGCAAATCAAGCTATTGCTACTGAAGAAAACAAACCCAATCCCCAGCCGCGATGGCCCTGTTATTCTGCTGGACAGACAAGAGCTATACGAGATTAGCAAACAGAACACCAGCAAACCGATTATCACGCAGGACTTCTCGAGCTACAACGGAAGCGATTCCTCTGAGTCCGAAAATTCTTTCATCTACATCTCCGATACCTACGGAAAAAGCCCACCGAAGGAGAGCAGCGACGACGCCAAACCAGCACCTGCGGAGGTTGGTGCAGATTTCCAGCTACCCGACTTCTCGAAAATAAAAACTTTCGATCTGGTGTTTCGCATTCTTCTGCAGAACCAAGACATTTCCCACCCCGTTTGCTCCGAGTGCTCGGACTTGCTAACGGAAAATTACAAGCTCAAGTTCGACCAGAGCCAACGCGAAAAAGAGTACTATCTTACATTTCTCAAGAAGCTCAAGAGTAGGGGTGCTGATACACAAGATGAGGCCAAGGTAGTCAAGGAATTCGAGAAGTGTGCCGAGGAGTATGACAAGGTTAAATCCGAGACAGATTCTAAGTTGAACGAGCTACGAAGCCAGGAAGAGCATTACGCAAACCTTGAGCATGAACTTCGCGAGCTCCAGTGCCAATACGAAGACTTGAAGTCGAATCCTTTGAGGGAAATCTATGAGTTCAAAAATGCGCTCAATCTCGAGCTCAGCTCAAAGCAGAGTAAACTCGACCAGGCCAAGGCCTTGTATCTGAAGCACTTGAATCATTTGGATAATCTTCGCCAGTTGAACATCTATTCCAAAATCTTTAACATTCTGTTCGATGGCACTTACGGTCGAATCAATGGTTTCCGCTTGGGATACAAAGTACCCTGGCCCGAAAACAACGTCGCTCTAGGGCATGTGATGCATTTACTCAAGTTTGTCACAAACAGGTTGAACATAGAGTTGGATCATTACGACATTGTGCCTATGGGATCGAAATCATACATTGTCAAAAACCTACCCTCAGACGCTGCAAATCATACCAAACAGAGACCCATTTTGCCGCTTTATTCATCCAACGAATTCACTTTGGGGAAGCTTTTCAATTTCAATAAGCTCGATGTGTCTATGCTCGCACTTCTTGCCATTGTTTCTCATATCGAGGCCAAGTTGCTCGATGTAGACCAGGAGTCGGGCTTGCCATATGCAGTCGACGTCCATCAAGGCACTATCGGGACCAAGAGCATTCGGGTGACCTCAAATTCCCAATGGACAGAGTCCTGCAGGTATCTATTGGTGAACATGAACTGGATCTTGACATTTGCGAGTGCCAGACAACCGGCGTAAAATCGTGCGGAGTTTGTGAGCGCTATTTTCGCAGCCTAAATGTCGGGGAGTTCACTTAGTTCTTATTGCTGCTTTTTTATAGAGAGTGCTCCTTCTCCTGCTTCCCAGAAAAAGTGTTGATACTGTCCGATCGGCTACATCCAGAAGCTTCTGTGTTGCTCCCAAAACGCTATTTTCCCTCAAATCGCTGCAATACGAAGAGCAAGCTGTAGATGACTGTCAATCAGCCAGCTAGGTCCAGCGCTTCAAGCTTTTTTGAAATTGACGACTTCAGAATTGATGAATCGCTCTTGACTTCAGATTTGAGCCAAAGCGATGACTGCTCCATCAACATGCTAGTTCAAATTTCCAATGCCATACCTTTTGATGAGCACATAAGAAAGGAGCTTGACACGGTCAAGAAAAACCCACATCGGAGCTGGGATGCAAATGGAAGTTTCCTGTCGCTGGCTTTAAAATCTACGGCATCAAAGAAACTCCCCAAAAGTCATGACGAGCATTCCAGTAGTGTATCACGCCCAGTTGCTGACAGCCGTGTGTCCATATCGCTGCTATACTGCCCGGCAAAAAAGCAACGCAAAAACAAGCGGTCTAAGTTCGGGTGCTGGACGTGCCGTCTCAGACACAAGGCGTGTCCAGAAGACCATGACCCTTGCGGCGCATGTCGAAGGTTAGGCTTGAAATGCGACTGGTCCACCTCTCGGCCCTCATATATGACGGATTCCAAGAAGAGTGCAGCAAGATTGAAGCAGATCAGGAATACAACCGACAGGCTTCGAAAAAGATTTTGTCGCGTTCACCAGTGAAACTTAGAACTGCCTCGGAAACATATGCGAGACTGCGCCCCTTTGAAGCGTGCAGATGGTATTCAGAAACTTGTGCTAATATTGTTAATTCGAGCATTCTCGTCCCATTGTTTTTAGGTCGTATCGATTCATGACGCACTAAGCATTCTTGCCCAGGAATTAGGAAAAGCGCTGGGTTGCCCCGGTCGCGAGTTTCCCCTTGGGGCGTGGTCCTCAGCTAGGCCTGCGCACGACGCCGAGATGCAAGAGACGACGCGGCCACGAATCGCATTAACTCACACTTCAACCCCTGGTGATGAACTTGGCTATCTGGGCCTATTTTTTGGCGTGGTCGTTCTTGGCTGAATTCACCCTGGCGTTTTACTTGCCGGGAGTGGCTCCCACCAGCTATGCCGAAAATGAAAAGATTCAGCTTCTAGTTAATCATTTGACACCTTCCTCCAATCACATGGCCAGTTTCAAGAGTAATGGGCGCTCCAAGCTAACTGTGTTTTCATATGACTACTACTACCCCAAGTTCAAGTTTTGCCAGCCCACTGAAGGTCCGGTAAAGCAGCTGGAGTCTTTGGGTGCCATCATTTTCGGGGACCGCATTTTCAATTCTCCTTTTGACATTGAAATGCTAAAGGAGAAGAGTTGTGTTGCTTTGTGTAAGCCCGAGTACTCCAGATCAGAGTCTGCTTTTGTCAACAGAAACATTAGGGCAGGCTACACCCACAACTGGATCATTGACGGGTTGCCTGCTGCCAAACACGTGAAAGAAAGCAGGACACAGTCCGAATTCTACAGCCCGGGATTTCCTATTGGATCCATTGACGAAAATGACGTGCCTCATTTATTTAACCATTACGACATCCAAATTGAATATCACAAAAGGAAGGATAATGTCTACAGAGTGGTGGGTGTTGTCGTCAAAGGTGCTTCTCTTGATAGAAACGAAGTTGACGAAAGCAAAGCTACCCTGGATGAGCTTTGCAGCGCTGGATTGCTGCCTGTGACTTTGAGCAAGGATAAAACCACCAAGGTGTTATACACATATTCTGTCAAGTTCACGGAGTCGAAGACGGTCTGGGCCACCAGATGGGACAAGTACTTGCATGTGTACGATCCAAAGATTCAATGGGTTTCCTTGATCAATTTCTCCTTGGTGGTGATTATCTTGGCCATAATAATGGCTCATATTTTGGTTTCCACCTTGAAGAATGACATTATCAGATACAACGAGGTTAATTTGGATGATGACGTTGCCTACGAGAACGGATGGAAATTGGTCTATGGCGATGTATTAAGGTCCCCTCCCAACAGGATGTTGTTGTCTGTTCTAGTTGGAAGTGGTGCTCAAATCTTCTGCATGGTGCTTGTTACCATCTTGTTTGCATTGCTTGGTTTGTTATCCCCATCCAACAGAGGTGCTTTGTCTACCTTTATGTTTATCCTTTTTATCTTCTTTGGAATTATTTCCTCTTACGTGAGTGGTTACTTATACAGATTCCTTGGTGGCGAAAACTGGAAGCTCAACATGGTTTTGACTCCGGTTTTGGTTCCCGGCATTGTGTTTGCTGCGTTCATCCTCTTGAACTTCTTTTTGATTTCGGTGCAATCTTCAGGCGCAATACCTATTGGAACAATGATTGCCATCATTGTAATTTGGTTTGCCATATCCTTGCCATTGTCCGTTGCCGGTTCCATATTGCAGTCCAAGCGTTCCCTTTTATCGGTCCCTGTGAGAACAAACCAGATTCCCAGACAGGTCCCTCCCCAAACCTGGTACTTGAGAACAATCCCAGCCACGATTATGGCCGGCTTGTTCCCCTTTGGCTCTATTGCTGTCGAGTTGTATTTTATTTATTCGTCGATCTGGTTCAACCGGATTTTTTACATGTTCGGCTTCTTGTTCTTCTGCTTTGTGTTGATGACCTTGACCACCAGCTTGATTTCGGTCTTGTCAATTTACTACACTCTCTGTGGGGAGAACTACAAATGGCAATGGAAGTCCTTCTTCATCGGCGGCGGCTGTTCCATCTACGTTTTCATCCACTCGTTGTTTTTCTTGAAGGACGCTGCGTTCTCGGGCTTTCCATCCTTGGTTTTGTTCATTGGATACTCTGCAATTATATCCTTCATAGTGTTCTTGGTGTGTGGCTCGATTGGATTCTTAAGCAATCTTCTCTTTGTTCTCAAGATATACTCCCAGATCAAAATTGACTAGAATTGAAACGCTTACATGATCACCGAACTGTTCGGGAAAGCAAAACTCAAATAAATAGTGATTCATTACTCGTAACATATAACTCGCTTGACATGCGGCCAATGCTTATAACCAGCCATCCTGCAAATCGTCTTGGACGTATTTCTGCTGAATAGCGAGGATTTCCGTGGCCCAAGCATTCAAGTCTGTTCCTTTAGATCCATTGGCACATGGGGTAGTGCTTACCACCTCGTTAAAGCTCAAATCGAAGACTTTTTTGGACAAGGAATTCATGCAAGAGATTCCAAGGCCATATATTCCGATGGGACATGGCGACGCCGTATTGGACTTGCTTTGTTCGTTCAAAAAGCCTTTTGCATTGGTCACATTATTGAAACTGTTATTGAGGTTCCCCATCAAGAGATTAAACGCTATGGAGAGATTATTGTTAATCTTAAGCGATCTGGTGAAAAGCTCATTGTCCTTGACATAATTAGTCAATAAATCAATGAGTTTCTTGCTGAGCCTTATCAGGTTCAATGCTCGGCTGTAGCTGATATTAAAAAAAGGGTTGTTGAACTCGCTCAAGTCTGTTCCATTGGGTGACCTGGATTGGTAAAACAGCGTTGACACATAGTTTGCATAATTAAGGATTGACTGACTCAACTTTTTGACAAGCCGGCTTGTTTTCAAGTGGTAGTCGTGGATATGCTCAGCAATCTCATCGTCGTCATCCTGCAACTTTTCCTTTTTGATATGTAGGAATTCGGAAACCTCGGAGAGAAAATCATGGAGAATATATGTCTCGTTTAGTAAGGCGCCGAAAAGATGACTGAAGTTGCCGGACTCGGAGTCTTGCTCAGACATCATCAAAAGTAGCAGTAAGCTCTGTTTCTTTCCGGTCTCTGATTCTGCGTTCTCATCTTTGAACTCGACCAAAGCTCTCAACAGCTTCGCAATTGGAAAGTTTTTGGCATACCATGTGCCTGAAAATGCCTCAGTGTAGGCTTTTTTGAGCACATCGGAACTTGCAAGCAAAAAGCTGGGCGCCTGATGCTGCTTTCCAAAGCTTAGCGAAAAGCACGAGTCCAAAACTTCGAGACACAAGTGGAGATGAGGGAGATAGACCCGGATGTCATCCATCTGGGGGGACAAGACAGGTGTTTTCCGAAAATCCTTTAAGATATTCATCTCGTTGAAAATCCCAAGTGCCAGCGAGATGCCAAGGGGTAGGTTTTCGCCTCGTAAAGCGGTGGCAAAGTTGATTAATACAAGCGAGGCGGAATAAATAATTGCAAATTTTTCTCTCAAGGAAGGCGTATACATCTGAAGCGGGTAGATACTGAGGGCTCGAAGTAGTAGGTGCTTAGATGCCTCTGGGGTGATAAATTGATAGTTGATGAGGTTGTTCAAAGCGGCGTTGAATAGCTGAGCCACCTCTAGGCATATGGATGATACCGACAGCAACTCAGATAAAGCTTGGTGCAATAATGATCGGTCTGCTGGCAAGACGGGGAAGCCTGAATGAAACTGAGAATAGTAGACGGTGAGATTATGATCCAAAGAATTGAGCGGAATGGGGCAAACAGTCGAAAGGGCTGCTGGTTTTATATCAGCCATGGGGCTTGGCTTCTCACTGTTAGGGAGAGGTTTCATACCCATGAAGCCGTGGGGCGAGGCTTGGGGTCTCTGCATGTTGGGGTCAAAAGGCGCATCCGGGAATTCGCTGTTGAGTTGGAGGTTCTTCACCATTCGGCCATTCAATGAAGAGAGAGACGAGACAGAATTTCTAGGGGAGTTAGCGCTGGTTTTACTAACCCCCTCACAGGGGCTTTCATCTGTGCATTGTAGACCCAAGGTATGGAATGGGGTCATGCGTGACCTGGAACCGACAGTCAGAACTGAGCTGATGGAATCAACCGAAGATCTTCGACTGTCGATGTCGTCGCCGTTGAAAGCGCCAGGGGATGAGCTGTTCAGTCCAGCAGCACTTGAGGAAGGCATCTCGTAAGGCACTTTCCAGAGAGGTCCCACAAGGCGTGAATCGGGGGATTCGACGCCATGAGGCGTTACGCCCATCATATTCGGCGGGCTTCTATATGGAATGTGGGGATTCAAGTTGAGACCGGTCTGGCCTCCGAGCAAGGGAGGGAGAATAATGGGCGATTTGGTGCCCGAGTTTGTTTGGAACTTGAGACGATGTAGAAGCGGCTTCACTTGGGTGCTGCTGGACATGGGCGAGAGAGGCGTTGGAGATAATTTATTCAGCCCGTTTGGGGAGAAGGCAGAATATCCAGCGACATCCACCAGCTTCAGTCTGGGCCTCGTCAAAGAGGAGTCGGCAAAGTTGGAATTGACAGTGGAGTTCTCCAAACGATCGCTCAAGTCTTTCAAGTACCCTTTCGAAGGCCCCCTCTTCAAAGGAACCCGGGAAAACAAGCAATCATCGCTGGCCTTCGAGCAGTTGGTACAGATTTTGGTCACCTTCAGTATGGAACTCAGAAACTCGGCATCACAACGTACTTTTTTGCGGCGGCACGCATCACATGCTCGAGACACTTTGGACCTCTTTCTGGGGGCATCTCGTCTCTCGGAACCATCTGACGCGACCTCGTTCGACGGGGAGTCGGGCGAATGGACCTGCATTGGTTTTAAGCGTTTCCGGCTGGTTTCGATACAGTGCTAGTGGAGCGATCGGTGGGGGTGGGTGGAATGCAGACCCCAACAAAGAAAACAGCAGGCAGAGCCTCAGATGAGTAGGCAGTCAGGCAAAGGGGTCTAGCGGGTGAGGGTGTGCCAAAACGAAGGTGCGCAATTGCCAGATACTCGATGCGCCACGAAGAAGAGAGACGGTGGTGGGGGAAAAGCGAAATGTATAGCTGTTTCTGGAATAGTGGAGACATTTCAGGGCGCACCTACAGTCCCGGAATTATATTTTCTCCGTACACGAAACAAGCGCTTGTGCGTCAATGGCTAACTTTGAACGGGTACTGGGTATAGCGGATAGCGCACGGACGAGAGCCGAGAACTGGTGCAAGAAAAAACACTGCTCAAGATTGCCAGTCTGGGCGCAACTTCTGAACCCCGCCGGCAGAGCCCAATTTCCGAAAATAGAGAACACCAGAGGTTCCTAGCGGGGCGTGGAGGGGGGGGCGTGGAGAGGGGGGCAGCGGGGTCGTCGGGCCAAACTGCGGGTCCGGTAGACAAAATACCGGCGGCCCGGAAAAATGCGGAATCAAGGTCATTTCACAGCAAGACATGGCGCCAGAGTGCACTGGGGTTGCATCCGTGCTTGACATTCCAAGGTGGGTGGTGCGGTTGCTCAACGCACTAGCCCCGGAAAAATGTCACCTACGTTAAGAGGTGCGTGGCTCTAAAGTCAGCGAACTTTCGCAAATTACCGCGTCATCCCCCACATCAATGCAAGTTGCTCGCTGCAGGACGCGACGCTGGGGAACCATTCTTCTGTGGGGATCAGTCAGCCAGTTGCTGCGCGAGCTTCCGACTCCACATGCTCCACTCTAGCGTGAGCCACACGTACTTTTTGCATACAGGCCAGGCTTTCCCGATTAGCACTGTATGCTCTCATGATGGACTGCACCCGCTGGCTGATGCGGGACCGTAATCCGCATGTGCGTTGCGGGACAAACGTTCGCTTCCTTGCCGCCCTTCTTAGTGCGGTGCCAGTGACGGTTCAACGACAGCGCCCTTCGTAAACCCGTGCCACTAGCTTTGTGCATAGTGATTCACAATTGCTCGAACCCTGTCTCCGTTAACCTAGGTGCCGTCGTTTTTGCGTGACCATAATTATTGCGTCTCAGCATTTCTCTGATTATCGCGGCATCGTATTAGATGGAGGCTTTCCTAGGGAGTGAAATTCGCAATGATTGGCAGCGCGCAATTACTCGGATTCCGAGTGTTCGTGCCCACTCCTTCCTAATTCGGTGTTGCTGCCTGCTGTAAGCATCAACCAAGTCGGAAAACCCCTCTTCCCTTTGCCCTGGTGTTTTTCTTGTTGCGAACAAACCCGGTATCGTCTCTGCGCCATGTTTGGCCCACGTCAAACGGGCTGCGCATATCACCTTCGCTTAGCACGTTCCGCTCCACCTGATGTACGGATGCATGCCCCGCCTTACGAATGAACGCCTCCCATCACTATACTAAAACCTGCGGCCCCGTGATATGCTCCTACATCAAACCACAAGAAAAGTGAAAAAACTCGTTCCGGTGCTTGTGTTGTTTTGTCTTGCATATCTTAATTACTCCTCGTGTTATGTTATCGTATACCAGGAGTACTATCTACGCTACAAAAGAGTCGCCGCGCTTGTGCTGTGGGTGATGATGGGCCTTCTACAGATGCTGCTCTTCATCTACTGGGCCGCCATTTTCCGTTTGGGGTGCGGTTCATACCCCAAGTTTCCAACCTTCGACTTATACGGCCTCAATGACCCGGCGAGTCTGGAGGTTCCTTTTGCATTTCCATGTGATGAGCAAGGCTACCCATTCTGGTGCACGCGATGCCGCAACCTCAAGCCTAATCGAACCTTCCACCTGACGGACGTTGACAAATGTGTACCCAAGTTCGACCATTACTGCATGTGGATTGGAACGGCCATCGGTAGGGACAACTACTTGGCCTTCATAAAGTTCCTCCAGATGTTTGGAGGCTATCTTGTGATTATTTTGATCTTGACGGCCGCCTCAAAAGTCACCGTTTTGCGCCGGAGCCCGTCCAAATTGCCCCACTATATCGCCACATTCATTCTTGTCAGTTTCATGATGTCGATGGTTTGCACATTGTACATAATGGTCTTCGTGAACATGGCAGTGAACATTCTCACCATTGATGAGATGGCAGCGAAAGACGCCCGCGTTTATCGCAGATATAAGGAAAAGGAGCAAATCAAACCCAATGCGCCCTGGTGGTGCACAGGAAAGGTGCCTCGTGCTGAAACCGGCAAGCGCTTCATCAACATATCCCACCACGACACCAGGATCGTGGTTCCCATCCATGTTAAAGACAGGCCCTTTTCGCTAGGTTTCAAAAGAAACTTGGTGAATATTGTATTGAACGGAAACATCAACGACAACTTTTCAACTCGGCCGTTCAGCACGGCCTTATTTATCAAGGCTTTGTTCGTCTGCTTCTTCCCTTTTGTTGATATCATATACTCATGCAGAGCACAAGCCGCAATCCCTGCCACTTATGAGGGATGCACCGATCAGTTCACCCCCGGGTTCATTGAATTTTTGCAGATGAAAATTGCAAACGGTAAGTTCGAGCACGTTCTGTATGTCCACAAGTCCAACCTGTTAGCCCGTACCGAGGAGTACACGGAGTGATGCCTCAGCCCAAACTCAACACGATGGCCCATTCTCGGATCATGTCCATAAACCCGTAGAATTCTTTACTCTCCAATCGTCTGTGCCACACCTCGTACAATATTTGCTTAGATCTCCAATTGTTATGAGGATTGAAGCAAGGGGATTTCCATAACTGTTGGCATGCTTCTTTGAGGTCCGGACGATTTTCAATGTCTATATCACATCCACATATTAGAAGAGGCCAGAAGCAAGGATGAAACAGAAGAGTCTTCCTCTGTGTCTTAAGCTTCTGTGTCAACGCAACCAATTGTCTAATCGAACTGAAACATGCTTCAATGTGGCTCTGGTACCTTTCAAAGGGCAAATCTGGGATGAGACGTTTAAAGTATACCTTTAATGCGTTATGGAACGATATCACATTGTGATATAGCCCCTGATGAAAATCGGAGAGAAAGATTCTTGTTGTCACATTCGATATAGGATTGTACTCGTTTTCATACAATCTCCAATGAGACTCCACTCTCCAGCTAACAATTCGGTCTTGCATCTCTGCACATATTCGTGGAAAATTTCGAGGCGTAACGCCTGTGGATTTAAACACGTTCTTGTGGTTGGTGAGTTGAATGGTTTCATGAAACAACTGTATTAAGGATTTTGGGATGCCAAAATCCAAATAGATGGACCCGTTGTTTTCTCTGGGAGTGATCGGGCTTGGGGAGCCGGAGTTGAGTGGCCTCCCTTCAGGAAGCTCATTCATCTGGGCATATAAGGCTTGGATATCGGAGAAACTTTCTGCCTTGGTGTTTGGGCGTTTTGAAGAGAAATTCACCATTAAAGAAAGAGCACCCGAGGAATTGTTACTAGACGCAACATTCACATTACTTTCAAAGTCCATGACTTCGGAGTCAGCATCTGACACAATACTTGAATCACCTTCGTCATTGGAAACATCCCCCGTAAGGTCGTAGTTCTCGTTGAGATCCAGGTACTTCGAATTCTTATCGTTCTCAGGTATAGAGTAATTGAATAAATTAATTGCCTGGGTGGATTCATAAAAAACATTGAGAATGTGGAACATTCTTCGTAAGTGTCGCTCCACAGGAGACATATGATTGTGACGGGGCACGGGCTTCTTTAAGATGAAATCACCAATGGCGTATATGAGCTCAAAGTTTTCAAAGACCTCGAAAATTTTATCAGCTTGGATTTGTAGAATGAGAGCCAAAAGAAAGTAGCAGTCATAACCTTCGTCTGGAGCAGGTTTTGAGTTATCGTGATACTCATCCAAATGGTAGTTGAGTATGATGATGCCAAATTTTCTGAGCTCGATGCTTCTTCGCAAATCGTCGTTCATTTGAAAGGAGTTCGGGCTGCTTTCCGTGTGAGAGCCGGAAAGAGACTTCGCGTACAAACTGATGGATATGGCGAGACAGAATATGGCAAGTTTAATGTTTCGTATTAGCAAATCCCTCGGCACTTCATCGAGATTTTTCGGTATTATGAGATTCTGCCAGCCTTTGTGTTTGGGATACTCTTCGAGGACAATATCGAAGAAGATTTGCTTCAAGAACGGAATCACAAGTGTATTCCAACAGCTCGTTGAACGAGAAACACGGGTGAATGCAAGCACTTCACTCTGCAAGTAAGCCATCACGGTGTGCAATATTGGAGAAAGAGTGACTTGCCCAGTATCGTTTCGAAGAACGCAAGACAGCAAGATATCGCTAGAAGGTTTCCAATCGTCTGATTCTATGTTTGGGAAGAAATTGGGGTACAAGATGTGGAGCATTCCCTGCTCGCTAAACTTATACCGCAGGCCCTTGATGGCCAACACCGTGAGTTTGGTGAGCTCCAAAAGCTCGTGATGCACATATGCGTTATCAGTCAAGGAAGGCAATGATGCTTCGGAATCTGCATCCAAAGAACTGCGCGGACGGTTTGCAAACTCACCGGCCAATGCTTCCTTGGACGGAGAATATTGCTTGTAGCTTTCCCAGTGATGCGAGGAAATGTGTTCCTGTGAAGCGGTATCCAATTTCATCTCAGATTCCAGAAGCAGCTTTCTCTTTGCCCTCCGATTTTCACCCGAGGGTGCAACAAGTTCTTGTGGGCGCTTTTTAGTCTTGTTCATGGCTTCGCTAAGTGTCTTTTGGCTGATGGTCGGGGACTCCTTAAGCGTGTCCAGGAGAATCGGGTACACGCTAAAAGGACCCAACAGAAAAGAGCGACTTTTTACCCCGCCAATGGTGTCAAACTGAGACACGGCTTTGTTGAGCTCCTCATAGGTGTCGTAAATCATGGTCGGAGGAAACTTCACTAGGTCCACATTTCTTCGCAGGGAGCCGCTGTCTCTCTGGGTCTCAGTGTCTCTGCCCATAGGCACAAACATCATTTCGTTATCTTCTCCAATGGTGACATTATCAGCCCACACTAACACAATGTTGTATCCCTTGCACACGAGGTTGGCCTTAGCGCACCGGAGGCACTTGGGGCGAGTAGCATCACACTTGAGCTTGCGGCTTCGGCACGTCCAGCATCCATCAAAATTGCGAGATCGAGGAGGCATGGAAGCAGGCACTTCGTATAGAAACAGCCTCGTGAATTCAACGTCAACTTTGCCCGCACTTGGCACGTCCCCTTCCTGGCAAGGCCCCCTCTGTCTTATCCTGTTGCGCGTAAACCTGCAGAATGATGTCTTTGGTCCAGGCAGCCCGCCGAGCATGTCCGCAGCTTTTCATCAGGGCGAATCTGGGGAATTGCCCAAAAGAGAATGGAGATTCTCGACGAGGTGGACATCGAGATCCCCAAGATTTTGCCCCACGACACAATCTACGCCATCCAGGTCGGATACAAACTCTTCAAAGTCTCCGGTGCTTCGTTGCTGTCGGATGCACCTTCATACTTCACCCAATTTTTCGGGGAAGCCGAAAACGCTGATAAGGTGCTTTTCATAGACCGGAGTCCCCAAATATTCGAGAAGATATATATGCATCTTCAAGGCTATCACATCATTATTGAGTCCGACAGTGAGTTTGTACATACGTGGCAAGACTCGCACTACTTCTGCTTGAGACGGCTTCAGAAAGTCCTCAATGACGGGCCCATGATCGCCAATGTCGGCGGTAAGATGTTCAAAATCCCCCGCCACCTATTGTATCTCCCGGGAAATTACCCCAATTTTTTCCTGGTGATGTGGGAGAACATGAATAATGATATTAAACTACTCAATTCGAAGATGCCCCTGACAAGGCCGCCTCCTCAGCGGGCAACTTTTCAAGCCAACCGCTCCCCTATCCTTTTTTCAGATATTTTAGAGCTCTTATGGGGCAATCATTTGGTGATAAGAGATACGGAGCACAGGCAGTTGTTGACGAAAGAGTGTCGATATTACAGGTTTTTGCAACTCGAGCAAATCATCATGAGTCACAAAATTCTCCGAGACCCGTTCATGCAGAAGGAGGAAATATTATTGGGCTTGAACAGCATTGTCCAGGGGGGCTTGGCAAACTTGTCCACGGGTTTCACTGACGAGCGGCCCATTCTCTATGCACGGCCGTATATAAAAAACGAGCCGCAGCGACCCTTGTTGGTGCAAATAGATTCTCGCCCTGATTCGGACATCAAGCTCATCATCAATAGGAGGCTCTCCGAAAACTTTGCAGTGTTTACGAATAGGGTTGCTTCCAAAATAGGCCAGATCTTTCCTGAGCTCAAAAATGACTACGAAGATAAAGAAAGCAGGAAATTGTGCATTCCCTGTAAATTAGAGGATGCTAATGTTACTATAAATTCCATAATTCTCAAGCGAGATTGGTTCCGAGACTTTTACGATAATACAGATTCGCCCCCGGCCGGTAAAAGGCAGAGGGCCGATAGTGCCG
Organism: Metschnikowia similis; assembly: GCA_002370765.1. Lineage (NCBI taxonomy): Eukaryota > Fungi > Ascomycota > Pichiomycetes > Serinales > Metschnikowiaceae > Metschnikowia > Metschnikowia similis. Next base: position 120,430 of record NKZP01001385.1, read on the forward strand.
ATGGTGAAATGCCCATGGGCGACTTTGCCGATTTCAAAATCATCAAGTCTGTCTGGCGAGTAGTGTTTCGTGCGGAGAAGGCCATCTTGTTCTGTGTGTCCCTCCAGGCAGTAAGCGATCAATACCACCTTAACCAACAGTTAACATTCCTTTGACCAGGAGATTCTTCTGTCAATCATAGCAGATACAAGAATGACCTTTCTCCAATGACAATGTGCAAAATACGAACAATGAGATCAATTAATACAATGAAGCAAGAGATCTCCATGAATCACGGGAATCTCTAGCAATGTCTTAATTCAACAAGGTGCGATGAAAATGCTGGGCCACTAAGTTGGGCATGGCGTAGCAGCGGTATCCGAGCACTCGAGCCATGTAACACAATCCCTCGGTTTCGATTCCGTCGAAACCCTCTAGTCTTCCCCAGGTGGTGCCAATGATATTAAGTACAGGAAATTGGATTCCTTGCTGATATATGACAGACTTGGCAAAGAGAACCGCTCCCCCCACTGAATCCAACTCCTCGAGGTAGTCTAGACTTCTCTTGGGGTCCGAGTGGTCTAGTGTTTCAACCAGCGTGTAGTGATCACGTAGATGAAACATGCGGTCCGTCTCATCATGGGGAACGAACTTGAAGCTTTCCCATCTATTTTTGTCCATGATCTCATAATCCCTGGCGCTGGGCAGCACTCTCTGGCCTCTCCAAGAATTTTTATCATAGTCGATATCTGAGCCTCTGGTGATCCTTGGCACAATGATGTCTTTGCCCGAGTTGACAAAATACCGGACCATATCAGTATTTACGAACTTCACAATGTCCGCGTCCAAGAACAACGTGTACTTCTCGTTGGTGAGCGAGTTGGCAATTGCAAAGTTCCGAGCACGGGCTATGCTTCGTCGACGAGCCCTCTGCACGCGAGGTGCATGACTCGACCTGCTGAAGCTCTCGCCCATGAACGATGCATAGGTGACCGTGACTCTGCCATATGGGAAAGGGGTCTCTGATTGGATGAACTCATCGAAGAAAGCGATGATTGAGTCGAACAAGTTTTGGGAGGCACAATTGAAGCCGAAATTCACCATCTTAGGGTCATATTCCAATGTCTGGATTGTCGTGAAGAAGTCTTTGAATGTTCTGGATGCCCCAAAGGAGCGCTCATTCCCTATGGAAGAGATGATCAATAGCGACTCACCTCCACTCGAAGGGTTATCCGTGTTGACGTAGACGGTTCGTTGGAACCCCCTGTCTTCCACCAGGTCCGAAACTTTGACCACGCTGTGGGTTTTTTCAGGGTATATTTTGCTCATTGCTTCGAGCAGTGGGGTCAAATCTTGCAGAGTCAGGTGCACGTTGCTCCTGTAAAAAAGCAGATAGCATATTGAGCATATAACAAGACATGATACAGCAATACCCGCATTCCGGCCGGCTCGTAGTTTAAACATGGCGACTTGTGTGTGCGGACAGCTGGAGCCCCTGTGAAGCAGGTTAAAGGAATATCTGTGGGGCACCAAGATGCAGGATGACACCCTATTGACTGACCGTCACAGTAATATTGGCATTCATCACCCACATCACGAGCAGGTTATTTACTGTTGGGATTTACACGCTAGCTGGGGAAGCTGTGCCAGCAGCACCTCAATAGGTTCCGGCACGAGATGGAGGAGACGTCAAGGCTTAGCTCGCGGTGCCCACCATATATTGAGAGCTCGTTCCGGGCTCTTCAACTGCGGCCTAAGATCGAGAAACGAGTATGGCCACATTCAGAGAGGTGGTAGGATCATAGAGACGACCACTCCAAATACACACCTGCAACATGGGAAACTAATGGTCCCATCATTCCGCGAAAGTTACGGCGACGCTCAATCATACCGTGGGTACTCAGAGGCGCGCTTGGTCCATAGGAGCATAAGGTGGACTGGAGATTTCATGGATTCAAGAAGCTACACGAGGCTCCATCATCACGGCTGCCGCAGCAATCCATTAGCCGGCTCGCTTGGGCGCGTGTTGCATCCAAATGGATTGCACTGGTGCGACGGAAATGGATCTCTTAGAGCTCGTGGACGAGACCTCGCGGACGCCTCATTGATCTCAACGCTTCTAGGCAAAATAAGGGTGGCGAGAGTTTTTTTTTTTTTGACCTTCACGTGAATCAAGCGTACCCAGAGCTCAGCGTATTTGCTGCAACTGAGACGAGGCTCCCGCCGTACACCCGTACACCCGCACCTCCAGCATCAAAGATATCGTCGATAATCTCACTTACTCGACTCTCACATAGAACATGGCGGCCACACAAGCAATCATCGCCACCACCCTCCTAACCGTGGGAGGCTACCTTCTTTTCCAAGGCGAGGGTGAGTCTTTCAATGTCGGGGAATTTCTAGAGACCACCTCACCATACATGTGGGCCAACTTGGGGATTGCTGCATGTATAGGGTTTTCAGTGGTGGGTGCGGCCTGGGGCATTTTCGTCACGGGTACCTCCATTCTCGGGGCCGGTGTCAAGGCACCTAGAATCACCACCAAGAATTTGATCTCCATTATTTTCTGTGAGGTGGTGGCCATCTACGGCTTGATCATGGCCATTGTCTTCTCCGCGAAGGTGTCGAATGTGCCTGAGACTTCTTTGTACACCAAGGAGAACTTGTACACTGGCTTTGCATTGTTTTGGGCAGGAATAACCGTCGGGCTCTCCAACTTGTTGTGTGGTATCGCCGTGGGAATTACGGGTTCCACGGCGGCAATTAGTGACGCTGCAGACTCCTCCTTATTTGTAAAGATCTTGGTCATCGAGATTTTCGGTTCGGTCTTGGGTCTCTTCGGCCTTATCGTCGGTTTAATGATGGCGGGAAAGGCCCCTGAATTCAAGTAGTGTCAATGCACGGCCGCACCGGACATCTACATTAAATACACAATACGCTTCAATTCTACTATACTCTTTCCTCGTAATGGATTAGTTAAGCGGTCAACCTTCCCGGCTCGCGTTAGTTATCAACCTCCATGTAGTCGGGGTTTTTCTTCAAAATCACCACTCCGTCTAAGCTGTGGGATAGACTGATCCACTCTTCAGTGTTCTCCAACTCGGCTCTTTCTCCATGATTGAGCAATACTGGCGTAGCTTGCGTAACCCAGCCTGTGATAGTCTTAGGCTTTCCGGCTTGGCCGACAACATCGACGGCCTGACCTACCCGCACATTGACTTTGATGGGGTTCATTTCCTCGTCAACTGTCACCAACATTCTTGGTTTAATCGCCGGGGTCAAAAAGTACAACAATTGATGTGTTGTTTCTGACATCGTATCGTTCAAGATGAAATCTTTGGGATCTAGTAAGGCAACCGAAATAGTCATCAAAGAAGCCAAAGACACCTTGTTCATAATACTTCTTTCAGAATTGAAAGGAGTCAATGTATGGGTGCCCTTGCCCAAGTACAACAAGCCCTGAGCAATTCTCACCATGAACAAACAATCTGGAGACTTAGAGTAGTATTGTGCCAATTGTCTCAACAACTGCGCCAATCTTGCGTTATTGGTTCCTGCACCAACCAATCCCATGGCATAAATAGCATTTTGCGATACCTCCATGTCTGGGTCATGCGAGTAACGAGAGAGTGTATCAAAAACCTTCATTTGGGGATTCGAAACGGAAACGAGGCCCATGGCCAATGGAACAGCTCTGCGAATCATAGGGTTGCCGTAATGCATCAAATGCGAAAAGTGGCGAATAACCATATCCAGGCCAATATCCTCTCCCATTGCAATGCATGCTAAACCCATCACAGCAAATCCTTGGTACAATTCCCCTTCCTCGTCTCTCTCTTCTTCTTCCTCTTCTTCTTCTACTTCCTCTTCTTCTTCTTTAACTTCAGAACTATCGTCTTCCCTTGTCTTTTCGTTTGAAGATTCAGCATCTTTGACTTCTGACATAATGACGTCGGAGCTTTGTTCTTCTTCATCCTCGCTTACTTTCATGCCAGCAGAATTATCCTTGGGTTTTGCTGAGCACATTTGTAATAAGGACTGTATTTGCAAAACATTACCTGTTCCAGCATATGCGCAAATGTTCACCAACACTTTCAAGGTCTTGTTAATGGGATGTTCAATAGCATCAATAATATCCAAGACATCGTCAATCTTCTCGGTCTTTCCCATGTACAAGAAACCAACACCTAAAGCTAAGAATCTGATGTATTTGTTGTTCAATTGAGACACGTCACGCTCCAAGAAAGTTTGTAAGATGGTAGAAGTAATGTCACTATTGCAAGTACCAACAAAGACTAGACCAAGTGCCAATGACGCTAAGCAAGATACTTCCATGGGCATGTCAGTGTCTCCAATTAGTGGAGACAACAAATTCATCACTTCCTGATTACCGGATCCAGCAAATGCTATTCCAAGACCCATGATAGCCGATGATTGCATGGCCTTTTTGGGGTAGGTAACATACTCTTGCAATAAGGCCAAAGCGGCCTCTGCATCATCATGTATGTTTGCCGATACGATTCCAATACCCAAAAGGGAGCCTGCTTTTATATCGTCTTCATTTGAATAAGTGTACTTATCCAATGCTTGCAAACCATCATCTATGTTCCATTGATAAATAGAACCTATAGAAGCAGTTGAAGAAATCTTTCCTGATCCTTTGGTTTTATAAATCCATGACTTGGTCTCATCTTTTCCAGTCTGTAAGATTAATTTGTCGTTGCAAAAACCAGCGTTGGTGAAAGCATTGACGAAAGACGCCGCCAAATTTTGCTTGGCAGAATCAATGGAGCCAGAGCCATATGAAGACTTTGAATCCTCCAAGTGAGACTTGTAAATATCTTCAGGGACCTTTGGATCTAACAAATTAAGCTCTTTGGATAAGTATGCAAAGTACTCCGGTAATTTGACATTGGAAATAGTTTCTTGTATACCTTCTTTGTCACCAGGATAAGTATATCTGTTGAACTGCGAGGCCAAAATAAGACCCAACTGCTTATGGATCACATAATCATCGGTGCTTTCGAAGACTTGATTGATCAAAGCCTCGCTATCCAACTTGATAGCTAAAATCAAAGCTTGAGTGAGTTGGTTGTGAGCGAGATAGATCGAGAACGCGGTGTTCAAGAACGACAAGTCATCAGGAGGAGCTAAAAGAGGGACACAACTGACCATGTAAAGACAAACCCTGGCATAAGTAGAGTCGTCCAAAAACTGAGGTAACTTTTCGATGCTCTCTACCTCCGTCAACAAATCGACGGCATCTGCCTCAGCGTTGTTCTTTAAAAGATATGGAACAATCTTTAAAGATAATTCAATCAAAGAGGTAGTATAAGACTCATTGGAGCCGAGGCTTTCCTGGTATGACTCGCCAATCTCAAGGGCTAAATGGCGCATGTATTCGTGGCCCCAGTCTGCAATGGTGTCACTGCCAGAGATTAATCTGTACTTGAGAGTGTCTGCGACATCTTCTTCGGAGCTCGTCATACCCAAGACAGATAGAATATCAGTTAAATGGCTGATAAGCGTGGCGGAAAAATCTGCCTTGGACCAAGTCTCGTATAATCCAGTCAAATCGCCGTAAAATGGCCTTAAGAACTTCAAGGGCTTAGGGACTGCAGTCATAGAGGATGTGGAATCCTTGATGAAAGTCTTCATCGAGTCCAATGCTTCGTTGTAGACCACAGCGCTCTGGCCGGGTTCCTTCAAGCGCTCGACCAACGCCTCCAAATCATCTTTCAACTTCTGATCTTCTTCCGAAAGCTCCTCTTTGTCGATAGAGGCCTGTTTCGGCTTTGCAGTTGCCACCTCCGTGGATTGACTCAGGTCTTGCGCTGGAGCCATGATTGTATTCTATATTGATAAGTGATGGTGAGTATCGACAAATGGAAGCGGCGAGTGTGGCAAACAAGCGCAGGTCACGTGACACGTGTTCTATTGCAGGTGTGTGGGCCAAGTTTGGGCCAAGCCAGGTTCGTGAAGCCATAGCTAGGAAACATCCAAGCAATTGAAGCTCATTTTATCTAGAAGTGCCGTAATTTGGATTTCCTGTTTCTTTTGGTTTATAATTATCAGACGGCAATGAGCGCATTCGGAGATTGTAGGCATCCGAGCACTGGAGCATAATAAGCTAGGGATACAAAAAATCCTTAAACAGTGCTAGCGTTGAGCAAAAAAAAAAGAAATGAATAGATTTCATGACTTCCCAATCTGGGTCAAGAACACGAGTGTCAGGGTATTCAAAAAGCCAGCCTTTTGGCATGGTTCCGGCCTGGCTTTACCAAGCTTTCGTGCAAGCGCGAATGCGAACACCCCAGTCTGACCCAGACCTGTGTTAACATCACTCACGCGTAAGTACAGCCAAAACAATTTGCTCTTCCACACGCTAAATACATTGCAGCTCGACAAGCGTGCTCTAGCGAGAAACATTCCTTCTACGCGCTCTCCTTCGGCGTCTGACCTCTCGCCGCTTACTCAGAATGGAACGCATATTCTACAAGACCGATATCACGGATGCATACACCAACCTTCCCATATATGTTTTCGACACATCGTACCTACCCGTCCCCGAGGAGATAAGTTATGATTTATTCGTTCCTACGCTTATGCATCGGATTCCACAGGAACCCTACGTGGTGATAATGTTTAGTTGTGGCCTTAATAAAATCAATTGGGTGTGGGGCATATCATTCCTCAAGGCATTTTTGACTCAAAATTCTTCCATGAATTCCAATGTCGAGAATCTCCACAGAATTATTGCTGTGCATGAGAGCTGGTTTGTCAAGTCCATTTGCCAGATCTTCTCTAACTTTCTTATCTCCCGGAAAAGTCTAAACAATCTAAATCTCCAGAACTGGTTCCGCAACCCTCCATCCGCAAGGAACTTTCTAATCAGCTGTGACTCCTTGTCAGAGCTCTCGAATTATGTGAATATTGTTCATCTCAAACTATCCCTAAACATATATCGACACGACTGTCAGGTGACACTCTCCCCCACACTAAAGTTGCATAGCCCAATCAATCCAGTTATAAAGCCATCCACTGATTACCTGCAGCATCTGAGCCCGGTATTTTTCCACCATTTCTACCAGCTCTTTCATATAATCGATATTTATGCTCAGGAAGTCGAGCTTCTTTTCCACAAACCCGGTAAAAAGTTAAACACGGACATTTTATTTCTCTGTTTAATGAGGAATCAGCTTATCTGGGTCAATGATTGGGACCTCAACTGCATTGCATCCTGTTTCAAGAAAATTCTAGCCGAGGTTTCGGAGCCATTGTTGCCTGTTGACTGCATCGAATTACCCATGAAAGATGATTTTGCCTACACAATGAAAATATTTCTGAAGCTCATGGAGCGGGAGCACAAGAATGCTGTTCTTTTCCAAATCTTAAGTCTCTGTTCCAAAATCATCCTCGCTGCTGAAACAACCAAACACACCCCATTGTCGGTTCTGAAAAGTCTTAGCCACTCTTTGACTCATGAACCCATCTCGCATCATAGTCAACACAGAGTTTCTATGGCTGTGAGGTACTTGAAGAACGTCATTGTGCACTGGGATCGTATACGGCCCCGATATCTGGCCAAATTCAAGACAGTGCGGCAAATCATAAATGGGAATCATCTACCGAATGCTACCATTGACGAGCTGTATAATATGTCGCACAGCATCTCCGTTGATGATGCGATGTCTTCAGAAGAGGATCGTAGCCTTGGACTACGAATTGATAACGACAACATCTTGGATCCCAACATATCCTCCTCGTCTCTTCAAAGCAATTCCACGTACGTGAATTCTCCTAAAACCACCGCGGATAAAGGTCTTTTGGAGAATCCCTTTGAAGAAAACTTCAGTCTTTCACAGAATGGCCGGTACTCTGGGGGCCAGGAGATCAAAGCAAAATTCCTCGGGAACAATCCACCTGAATTTTCCCCTTCTCCCGAGACCAAAACATCAAGCATAAAAAAACATGGCCGCTCTTCATCTATCCAGGTTCAGTTTCCGCCGCAGAAATACAAATTTGAAAAAAGGGAATTGCATAAAGAAACCCCTAAACTTCACGCTAGCAAGTCTGAAACCCCAGAACGTCATGCTATAAAGTCTTCAGAGGAAGTCCAAGTCCCACGGTTGCCCGTGATTCGTGGTAGAAAAGTGGGTGAACTCACCCGAATCTTCGAGGAGAGGTCACGGGCCATTGAAATCTTGAAAACTATGTAGCCTTAGTTGGTAATTCAACACTCACGATTAAACGTCCATTAAAAAGTCTGTTATCCTTTTTCATAATATACACTAATTTACAGGGTTATTCGCCAACCAACCTGCTATCGATGTTGTCTATCGATAAATCGCCGGCTTCGTTCGAACGCGCCGCGTTGGCAACCGCAGCGAAGGCTGCAGCCGCTGTGCTATCGCTTTGCTCATTATCATGAAGACCATGCGCCTGCAGTTGGTGTTGATAATGTTGTAGTTGTTGTTCATCCAAGTGGGGGTGATGTGAGAGCGCGTGTGGGTGTGCAATGCCGTGGTGGTGATGATGGCTGTGATGCGCTTCAGCAGCCTGAAGCTGTCTCTGTAACTCCGCGTCTTGTCTTTGGCGCTCAAGTTCATATGACAACACTTCATCGTGTTCATCATCGTCATCGCCATCCATTACTTCATGGTAGGATGCAGCGTTGCGGCGTCTCTTTATGCCATTGGAGGCCAATCCGCCGGGCATGAATTTATTTTGCTTCTTGAGCTTTCTCTTGTAGCCTCTGATCTCGTTATAAATGTCCTCACGCTTAATCAACACGTCTGGAAACTGATGCTTGATTTTTGCCTCGATGTGAGAGGGCTTGGTTCCTACCTTGTAAAGATCCAAAATTATCAAATTGAGCTCATCTGAACGCTTACGCAACATCGGATGGTTCGACAAGGGATCCAACTGAGGGTGATTGTGCTCATTGCATGTGGTACGCAAGGACCAGATCAGGTTGGACTTGCGATATGAGGCGGTCATGGAGAAGGGACATCGTAATTTTTTCGTCCTAGCATGCGAATCGAGAACATAGGCAGTCCCCGACTCATTAAGCTCTCTTTCAGCCTCTTCCTCCTGCTGCTGCTGGATTGACTTGCCTTTCTTGTGGCGGTAGCGTCCACCGAGCTCACAAGTATAGTAAATGGCTTTCTTATTGGAGTGAGCAATGACTATACCAAAGCCGTTATCTCTGGCAAATTCAGAGATAAACTCGTTGAGTTCATCACGAGTATGAAACATTTGTTCCGGAAATGGGCGTGTAATCAAATTCCCATCGTGAGTTATGGTGTTCTCATTCACGGGGTAGATTTTCAGCCTGGAGTCTATTATGGGCTCGGGAATTTGGATGTTATACTCGGAATCCTCCACCTCATGAAGGTGTTGCTGGTGATGGTACAACGCCTGGGCTTGTGCTTGTGCTTGTGCAGCCTGTGCAGCCTCAGCAGCCCTCTGTTCCTGCAGCTTCAGTAGGTGGTGGTCCTGGTCGAGATCTTTGTCCTCAATCTTGGTACGATCAGAGTCATCTAGGTCATGACCGTTGACTTGATTCTTCACCGCGGTGAGCAACTGCTCGTCGATATTTGTGGTGAAGTCTTCTTCGTGGCTCATGTGCGTGGAAATTGGGTGCAAAATAGCCGGCTTGAAAAGGTCGTGTTGTGGTAGTAGTGTGAAGTGTAAAAATTGGTTGTTTTTTTTCGGGGAGGTGGGAGTCGTGGGCGAAGTCACGTGATGGTTGGCGTTCGCGACCGCAAAGGGACGGATGAGCAATTGCAGGGCTGACTTTCCGGGCAGAGTGCTTGGAGACGTGGCGGATAACGCGTCTATTAAAACTACCTAGGGTTACACAATTCGTTTGATACCTTCCCATTACCAAGGGTGTCGATGAAAGGAGGTGTTCGTAGCGCATGGCGGGGCTTATAGTGGCGGGGCTCATGGTATCGAGCCTCGTAGTGAACGGCGCGGCTCATAGTCCGGGTGGGCCGGAGTATTCATTAAGGGTGACCGACATCAATGATGCGTGGAGGTACAATCAGCTAGTGCCTTGGCGGCCCAGTTGGGTAACACAAACGAAGCCTCGTGTACCTTGGAGTTGTAGTACCTGAACAACGTGTCTTCTCGGTCAGAAACGCGCAATGGTTTCAGTAAGTCCTTCTTTGGATCCGGCGTTGCCACAATGAGACCCAATTGCCCACTTGTGTATGATGGCATGTAGCATTGGCAGTATGCAGTGTTCGAGAACACTCTGCGGACTTTACTCGTGAGCTCGGTTAGGTAGTCAAGGTTCAACCAAATGTTCTCGCTGCTCTGCATCACTACCACTCCATTGTCTCTGATTGCGTTTTTCAAGAGGTTGTAGTAATTCACCTCAAAGAACTCGCCCGCCGGCCCTTCAGGGTCCGACGAATCTGTGATGATCACATCGTACTTGAGCTCGTCCTTCTCGCCCTCCAATTGCTGCAAGTACTCGAACCCGTCCTGGATGACGATGTTCACTTTGGGGTTGTCGTGGAACTTGGCCATATTGGGCAAGAACTCGATGCTGAGATCAATCACCTTGCGGTCGATCTCCACCATGGTGATGTGGTCTACACCATTTCCAACGTGCTTGACCAATTCACGCACCACACCGCAGTCACCTCCCCCAATCACCAACACCCTGGACGGCCGCGGGTGGCTCATGACTGGCACATGTGTTATGAGCTCTTGGTACGCAAACTCGTCCTTCTCCGTGCACTGGATGATGCCGTTCAACACAAGGACGTTTCCAAAGGTGAGGGACTTGAATATGAGTATATCTTGGTATTGGGACTGCGAATGATGTAAGATCTGGGCCACCTCCAAGCCGAAGGCCTGACCGGGGAAAGCGTCCGGGCTGGTTTCATAAAACCAGTACTTCTCCTTCACTTTATAAATTGAGTCATGCTTGAAGCTGGCGAGTTGGTACATGGTGAGTATGAAACAAAGCTAGTCACATCAAGTGCGAAAATGCATGAAAAAATGCAGGGCATAACGGGAGCCTGCGTTACCACGCTACGCGCAACGGACCATCACCTTGATGAGTATTGTATTCCCTCTTGTGCCTCTGGCCCCGCGTGAGGCCCGAGTCTTTGCCGCACGCTGGTCTGTAGGAGTTGTTGTGTGCTGCATGTATTCCCCGCAGGGCTCGCCGTTTACGGGCAAACATGCGCCCCTGTCATATGCATTGTCTAAGCTAACTACCCCACATCAGTGGCTCATCGGGGGCGCCTCTGCGTAAAATGTGAAAGCGCGTGTTTTTCGACCCTCCACCTTCTCCTGCCATGGAGCATTCCGTGTTTCCTGCTTTCGACAGCAACTACAAAACTCGCAAGAGGGCTTTCAAGTGCTGCAGAAAGTGCCGCAATAAGCGCATTCGTTGTGTGATTCTGGACAACTACGAGCTCAAGGGCTGTGACAACTGCGAGGCCAATGGCATAGCCTGCGATTTGCTTCGCTCCAAACCCACTAAAACGCCCATATCGAGGAAAAGCTCCGACCCGGGACCAAGGGTGTCCAAGCCGGAGCCGTCTACGATACCAAAACCTCATGCCAAGGCTTTTGAGCAGTTCCTCAAGCTGTCTTCATCGGTGAAGAACGAATTCGATGCCATGAATGGAGTGTTGAGTCACCAGTTCCCAACATTCAAGAAATCGTCCCTGGAGGGGTCTCTGCATACGAGTGAAAGTCTAGGTTCTAATGAGGCAGCTGCAAGTCCCGAAACTAGGGTGCATGCCGTCGACACCAGCTTGCCTACACTTACTCAGCTGAACTTGACATCATCACAGCTTCCTTTTCGGGGAAAAACACCTCAAAAGCTATCAAACTCATGGCCTGCTAGCTCCGAGTGTTCTGTATCTTCCACCAGTATTAACGCAGAGGCCGTCGAGCTGTACATTGAATGCGTGGATTCCAAGTTTCTCAAGGCAAAGTTCAACTTCAACACTGCAATCCAAAATTCAAGGCTATACTCCATTCAGTCCCAATCTAGGAAAAAGACTGACAATAGTCCCGAAGGTCGCCCAGGAAAATTCCTCGATCCTTCTGATGCAGTGCACTTTCGCTTCTTGCTAAGCATCCATGCATTTACGCTTAGCACTCCAGGTTTCTGCGTGATATCTGGCACAGACCTCGTGAGTCTCTTTGAAATATATTTTTACAAGGTAAACTCAATATTTCCCATCGTGTTTGAAGAGGAGTTCTGGGAACTTTACAAAAGAAATAAGATCCCCAGCATAGTCTCATATGCCGTGGTTTTGAGTGCCGCTCGCGATGAGCTTGCTTTTCCCATCCTAGCTCGCTCCTTCGTCAACACTGAAGTGGAATTCAAAACCAATTGCTTCCGGTTCCTCAAAGAGTTGGAGATGAAGATCCGGCAGATGCTCATCTTTCTTCCTGAGGTGGGGGACACGGAAAAGTTGACGAGGTTGGTAACCCTGCTTCTTCTCTCTCTTACATTCAAGTTCAACAACTTTGGAAACGAACAGAGTTCCGAAGATATAGGAAACTGCACCAGTTACGCATACTCGCTTCTCATACACCAGGAGTTTTTCCACAAGAGGATTGCTGAGGCGGGAGCGATAAAGAAATCGCTTTATCTAAGGAACTTGTGGTGGGTGATATTCATCTTAGACCGCTTCAATGCTTTAATGAATGGAAAAGCCATGTACATCAAGCGGGTGGATTTTAATATCGAGCTTCCGAAGAAGCTGCCGCATTTAAACCGGCTTGTTCACTTGGCGTATGCTCTTGACGATATGACATCACTCGTGTTCCGGCCCCAAAGAAAAAACGAAAAAGGTGAATTAGTATCACACAGTGACACTCTTCCGGGAGATCCGAAATTCAATCCCGCCAAATTCATTGAAGAAGAGTTGGACATTTTGGCAGATATGAAGACTGTTACTGCGAATTTGCTTGAGTATCGGAAGTTCCAGGAAGGAGGCTCCGCCCATCTACCTAGCTTTCCCGTTGAAAAATATAAAGACAGGATGGTGTACTTTTTAGAACGGATTTTACGTAACCAGATGACTTTTGTGTTAAGAACTGGCCAGCTCAAGTGTCTGCGAGAGAAGAATAGGATCGACGATATCAGCTTGCATCTATGCGAGAAACTATACGAGATTTTTACCCTTATGGAAGACTCCCAAGGCCTCAAACTTGTCATGTCAGCACCGATCGTCCCGCTGATCCTACTAGTCGCCTTTTCCGTGCCCATGGCTGCAAGGTATGTATACTTGGGGCTCAAGGAGGAACCCATATCGATTCCCGAGGAGCGACTCAAGGACTTGATTAAGCTCGGCAACGGATACCTAGAGAAACTCAAGCGATATTCTCCGCACTGGTGGTTCGTCGCGGAAGTGATAAACCGCATTGGAGACCTCGACTTCGGTCTAGACCCGAGACGGGATAATGCTACGACCAGCAAGCGCCCGAGACCAAAATCTGTACTCTCGGTCAACGAGTTGGTGACCGACGAAGACGCGGTGGAATCCCAACTACCTGTGCTTTTACCTATCACTTCTCCCGGATTTTACGAGGAAGTGTTCGCGAAGGGTGGAGAAGGTGATAACGACAAGTGCCTCCCGCACGAGGGCCGCGTGCCGGATAACAACGCATGCGCACCATTCGAATCCCACAATTCTCAGATCTTGCATGGGCCTGTGATGACATTTGAAGGCATGGCTGTGCGCGCACTCAACGGAGACTTGGGACACATTAATGGCAACCATGCGCAAGACTTAGCAACCGAACAGGAACACTTTACTCCGGAAGATGTGTACTTCGATGTGGCGCAGTTGGCGGAAATGGTCACCACGCAAACGCTTCTTTTTCCGAACATTTTGGATTACTACACCGATGAGCGGAAATTTTCTTAGGCATGGGCATTCCCACAGTTCGTGGCATTAGACAATCGCTATTGATGTCTGCTTGATAAACCGTGCGCAGTGATCGTTTGGCTAAACAATGACCTCTGCGCGCGGTTCGGTAGTGCACGCACCAAGACCTTGTCACCCCTTGACGTGCGCGCACCGCTCTACTGGTGCGTCAACTTACAAATCATCATAAGAAAAATACCACCTAACTTTAGCTGCAACTGAACACAAATCAAATTTCCTTCGAGCTCGAATTATATAATATTTATTTCAGAATCTCGCCCTACACATCGCTTGATTTCCGTCCTGCTAGACTCCTTTTTTTTTCTCGTGTCATCACTCCGCGGATTACGGAAACCACGGCCATTTCTGAGCAATTTTAACGTACTCATAAAAGCGTTGCTTCATCCCCGCTCAGCCGCAATTATTTTGAGTTCTTGTAGTTAGAATAATGAAGGGACTCCTTTATCCTGAAAATGTGGAGCAGCGATTGGTTCTGGCTCTCTTCGATGCTTTCTCGTTCCCCACCCTTGGCCCGTTTATTTGCATCGTGACTTTGATAATATCCTTCTTCCTTTCCGATGCGTCCTCAGCAAAGTCGAAAAAAGCGGCCCAAAACACCAACTCGGAGGGCGTTGCACCCTTGTTTCCGTCTATGATCCAAAACTCTGGTGTTTTGGATGCGTATCTGTCTCTTGAGCCCGAAAATGTGGACAGTTCCCCCCAACCATGCTCTACAGGACTCACTACCCGTCTTCTCCCATTTAAGAACAAGAACGGTGAAATAGAGTGGGTTTTTACTGACGATAACCAAGCTGAATCAAACTTGGACGTCTTTAAAATAAGCCCGGATGTTTCGAAAGCTGTAAATAGGGAAGCTGCCAATAACGAAGCCGCCAGAAATGAAGTTGTCAAAGCTGAAGAGAGGTCAGAAGTGTTATCGCCTATAACCTCCAACTCTTCAAACAATGATTCTCTAAATGAAAACAAATCTCCATCTGTTCAAATAAGCACGCCTTCTTCTACATTCAGTGAGGATCGTGGCAAGGAAGAAGAAAATGGCGAAGGAGACGGCCCTCACATGTGTCCTCACTGTGATGCTAAGTTTCGTTTAAGGGGCTACTTGACCCGTCATTTAAAGAAGCATTCCTCTGAAAAGGCGTACAAGTGTCCGTTCCACGAATCGTCTATTTACAAGGATGAGAAGGACCACGTTCATAAGTGCCATCCTAACGGTGCGTTTTCTCGCCGGGACACCTATAAAACGCACCTCAAGACTCGGCACTTCAAGTACCCCGAAGGCACTAGCATAAAAGGACGCCCCAACTCCGAAGGTAATTGTTCCATGTGTGGGGAATGGTTCGAAAATGCCGAAATGTGGAGTGAGATTCATATCGAAGGGCACGAATGCCGATTTCTCCCCAAAGGATTTAAAGGCAAATCCAGGCTCAAAAACCGCATGAGAAAGCAAATGAACCGCATGATAAAAATGCAAAAGAAGCAAAACAGGATAAGCGCGTGCGGCGAATTTAACCCAGCAAGTTCCGAGTCCCCTTATTTGAGTACACCTAACTCCCTTAACACCCCTGCACTCAGTGCTTCACTACACGAGGTTGATGAATCGCCTACGCATCCTATAAGTCCTTCGACTGTTTCGAATATGCCAGCACCTGTTGGTGACGAGATGCAGCAACCCGCGCTTGCTTTTGGCTCTTTTGGGCCACCTGGCTCCATGTTCGACCCATCGGCCCACAACCTCTCTCGTGGTTACAAGATGGAGGACGATTACGGCGATGAATACTGCCTCGACACAGAGCAGATGGGATTCTCCGAGATCTTCCAAAACAATCATGGCCCAGCTAATGGGCATAATATGCTACCATTTTACGGCTATTCCAATGCCGCGCAACCATTCATGTCTCAGTACATACACTGAAGCTATGTGGCATAAGGAAGACTTCGACTTCCATGGAATTATGATTATGAACTTTTGGGAAGGATATATACACGGGAACAATCCCGGCATGCAAATAGTAATGAACGTTTATTAGCACTAGCCAAAGATCTCGTCAATGGCGCTTCTCGGTTTCTTTGTTTTCTTGACCTTCTTCTCCTTGGTCTTGTTCCTCCTGCTCTTTTCCTTCTTTCTCTCTCGGCCCCCATCCTCCTTGCTTTCCGTCCTGGGTGTCCCCTCTGGCTTCAAGTCGATGCGCTCGCGCATCTGTTCTGACCCAAGCGTGCTGCCATGCAACCCCCGATCTGTACCATTTGATATTTCCTCGCCCAAGTCATCTTCTTCTGGATCCGGGCCCTTCACCACTTTTGGTGCTTCTCTCTGCAACGCTCGCTCTGCGCCACCATACATGGGCGTCACTAGAGAGTACAACGAACTGGTTAAAGCAAGTAGCCCGAACCCCAAATTGATGAACTGTCCCAAAGCTATGATACCATTAAAGGCGTAGTATGCATTGTGGAAAATGCGTCGCTGTACCAAGAACCGGCATATGTCATGCACTTCCTTACGGAGCTGTATCTTCTCTGCCAGTTTCTTTGACGTCTCCAAACTGAGAAGTTTGTCTAGGAGCTTGCGGATCCACCGATGGAGCACATTGAAGTGTCTCCACCACACCAGCACTCTGTGTTGATTGTGATTGCGGTGGTATATCAAATGGAGAAGGTAGTAGTGCTGCTCGATGCTGCGGGTCCGTTGGAACTCCAGCCACTCGCTCGTGCGCTCCATTGGGAATAGCCAAGAGCCGTGTTAAGCGAAGAGGACCACAAGCGATTGCAAAGCTCGTTGGATGATGCGTGTTTGAAGTGGAGGACTTGGGTTCACAAGGTTTTTAGTATGGGCTCTTTTTATGCGCCTTTTATACGCCTTTTGTACGCCTTTTATACCTTTTATAAGCCTTCTATGCGCCTCTTTATATGCTACTCCGAAAGTTACTGGGGCTATTATCGCCGTGCGTATAGATATCGTGGTAGGAAGACGCATGCTCATCGCGAAAAATCAGGACATACCCTCTCTAGTTCTCATGGAAGATATCATAGACAAGGCACGTGCTCTCCTCCAAAACGCTAAGGAAGGAGATGCCTTGGCTCTATTGACGCCCGAGGTGGCCAAGGACCCCGAAAATGTGCCTCTTTTGCAAATCTTTGGCGAGAGTCTTCTCGAGGCAAACGACGTCGAAACAGCTTACAACGTCTTAAAGAAAGCTACCCAGCTCGACCCTCAAGCCGCCTTGGGCGTCGACAAGTTCTTGTATCTTGGCCAGATCATTGGTGGTCACGATGGATGTGCCTATATAGAATCTGCCATTCTGAAGGTGCAGGAGCAGTTACTCAACGTCAAGGAGAACAAAGGGGAACTGGACCCGGTGTTGCAGGGATTGGCCCGCTTATACCCAACATCGGAGTTGCTCTCGGTGTACCTAATAAAAAAGCTCAACCAAGCAATCTTTGCTGAGATTGAAATATGGATGACAGACTTGTGTATGGAGCCAGAGGCCGAGGCTCAATGCGACAAGCTCATTTCCCACTCGTTGGCTATGGACAATAATAATCCAGAGGCCCACTCTTTATTGGCGCTGATCAGGATTTCTCAGCAAAGACCGGATGAGGCTAAGCAAGCATTGACTACGTCGTGGGAGTTGTTCTCCAGCAAGAAGCTTGATTTGGAACAGCAACAAAATAACGAGGGTGATGAGTCGTCATTTGAGTACGTGGAATTAGTACAGCCGCTCTTGGGTCTCTCGAGATTTGCTATAGAGTTGGCAATGTACGACATTGTACCTGAGATATGCTCTGCAGTCTCAGATATAAACGATAATGCGTTGGACTGCTACTATCTAGAGTCCTTATCGTATATTCTCAAAGCCAAACGTTTATTTTCTGAATTGAACTCAGTGAAGACGGATTACAGAGATTTAGATAACAGCGTGTTGGAAAACTCCTCCGATGAGAAAATAGTCCAGTGCCTCCAAGATGCAAAATCCTCCCTCACTCAGGGCTATCGGGTTATGAATAGTGCCGATGCAGAGGCCTCCGACCCCGACGTGATCACTCTGGTTTCCGATATGCTCCAAGCTTTTGGAGGCCCCGTGATGAGCGAGTTGATGCCATCCAGACAAGACGACGAGGATCTCAACGACGGCTGGGAAGATGAGCTCGAAGACGAATAGTGCCTAGGCGCCACATGTCCCGTTAATTATAATGACCCCTTACTCATTCCCGTAGTTCCTAAAAAGGCAATTGAAGAACAACTCGTTTTCGAGAAATAGGTTCAAATCGTCTACGAAAACGTCCTTCAAACGGTTCGTTTCATTACCTTGGGCATGGTCGTCGTTGAGATGAATGATGTTTCGTATAGGGGCCGCCGATTCGGGTCCATGCGTCAATGTATTAGTGCTGAAGCAAGACCCATCCACCACTTGAGACTTACCGCAATTGCGTCTGATATTTTTTATCTCGTTATTTCCGTGATACTGAAAATGAGACTCGAGCAAGAAGCAAAGCTCGTCAACGGTAGCATAATGTACCCTGTACTTTTTGAGCTCTTTGAAATAATCTGGGAAATCGAATAGTTGCATGGGGGAACAATTCGGGGCGGGGGCTCTTGTGTGAGTATAGCGGGACAAAGCACAACCTAGAGCAACCATAAGAATGAATGGTATTATGGGAATGTTCAACTTGTAGTCGTCATTTAGTTTCTTCGAATACCAAAGTATATTTGTGGAAGCCTTAGTCATGCACAGTCGTGCCACGTCATTGCTTACGTTTGGGTCCCGAAATTTGAGCTCTTGGGCAATGGCTATGGTGGTGTTGTTTATGATGCGAGTCAAGAAATGAATAGTGTTGGAAACATAAGTTGACGAGCTTCTCTTGAAATCATCTGGACTGAGAAATGGAGTATACACCCGCGAGTTGTTTGCAATCTCATTATCACAGAATTCAAACTCAGTTGCCTCAAACTCGGCCAAATCAAAATGCTGAGGCGGCCGAAATCCAACTTCTGTGAATTCGGCTACTCTTTGAGGGTATCCAGGCTGGTAAACATAAATGCACATGCGTTCATACGATCTGGTCACTTCGATCAAGCGTAGGAGATTCATGTGCTTGTAAGGCGGTTCCAAGTTGAAATCTTCATCTTTGATGACAATGAGTCGATTATTTATCATAGCGTTAAATCGATCAAATAACCAGCAGCACCAGAAGAGTTGAGAACAGAAAGTTCTGCTTTCTTCTGCAATGCCGCCATCTTCAGAAATATTTAAGTTGCGCTTCACTATGTGTAAATGCATGGAAAGCGCAATTGCGACTGCTTTGTCAATATCAGAAGCACAGGTGACGCCTCCTATCTTACCGAAACCACATGATAACGATAGTAGTAGATGCACAATGAGCTTTGTCACTGACGTTATTTCAGGATAAGCATCGAACGCCAATAAACTATGGCGAACCTTGGCTTCAATGTCTTGCTGGAACACTTTTAAGCAAGTGAAATACTGCTGTTCCGAAAAATCTTCGAACAGCGAGTTGATCAAATTTAGCTTTCGCTGGCTCCTCCAAAAAACCCTCTTCAAAATTGGTTTTGCCAAATTGTCCTTCAGCACCGCAAGAATTACAGCAAGTGAGACCAAAGTCGAATTGCTTTTATCTTCATACAGTTGCCAGAACCTCAGCTCACTCACAATAGGTATAATGCTGTTGATTTTGAAAAAGTAGATTTCATACAACCTTTTCAACTCGCATAACTCAAAGTGATATGACGGGCTTGAAATAGTAAATGCGTATATCAGCCGCAAAAACTGAAGACTTGCTCGCAGAGGAGGATGGACCTTGCGCTGGACTAAAACCAGCATGAAATGCCTATTGCTGGCGAAAGTCGGCTTTTTCCCGCTTGAATGTTGAAATATTAGGTCGCCCAGCACATAAGAGCTTGGATCGGAACGAGAGATGTATGAATGTCCCAAATTTCCGAAGAGAGTAGGAGCCGAATAGTCAAAGTGGCTCCTTAGCAATTCAAAACTGAACGTTTCGGGCGAGAGGTCGATGTTGTACCCAGCTAGGCTTTCGTATTGAGAATCTTCTGTAAAGGAGTTGGGCACGTTAGGTTCAACAAGAGGTCTATCTGGTTGATTAACTGGCGTATAGTTTGGAGTAGCATTCGCTTGCAGAGCACGGTCTGCAGCTGCTAAGGGCAGAAACTGCAGCTGAGATATATCTGGGGTGGATTCAAAAGCTTGACTGCTCGCTGCTGGCGAGTATAGCCCCAAGAAGGGCAAGGGACTTTCATCTGTCCGATTTTGGGCGCTTGGGGTGGCGAGGCTACATTCGTGGCCATGTTGTGCACAACGAACACATCCTTTCTTCAGGGAGTCTGAGCTAAGCTCACACTTCTTCCGCTTAGAGCGACACTGGGAGCAGCAGCGAAAGTTCCTTTTCCGAGACTTGAAGTTGGTGTCGAAGGCCGGGAATACAATCATTGCCGATTGGGACGATTGGGGCATGGTGGCAAATTTGCCTTTTGGCACTCCGTGCGCACGAATAAAGCCGCGATAACGCGAATGCTTACTCTTCGCGCCTGCGCAACGACCCAGTGGCGTGGTCTCTTTCTCTCCACAGCTTTGATGGCAACGGCATATTCAAAGAAGCCTATTATCACATAATTCAATGACAACAAATCACAGGCCGCAGTTGGAGAGCAAGCGGGGCCGAGATATCTCGATAAAGAACACTATCCAGCATGCGCGTGCTCAGCCTGGTCAGACCAAGTTGAAAATCCGTCTGGACATAGCGGGGGCCCAAATCGGCGAAAAAACGGGGAGGCAAGCCTTGGAGGATTTGCAGGGACATCAGAAAAAACCCAAGTTGCTAGATTCAAAGTGTAGTGAAACAGGTGTTGCACGAGATACATACTCTATTGATGCTGCCACAGTGAACAGCGAAGACTGCGCCTCCAGTGCACGTGAAGGCACCAAAACGCTGAGGAGCGATGATGAGGATCCCTCAAACTACTCGAGTGAATATGAATCAGATCTGGATAGCGAAGAAACTACAGAGACTTTATTGTTAGAGCTCGAGAAAACCAGAGCCGAAAACAAAGCTCGCCAGGAGTCAATACCGGCAAAGCCCAAAAATGTGGAAGGCAAACGAGGCTGGAGAAGCAAAACTCTGTTTTCACGCGGCGCAGAGAATACGGAGAAGTTTACGACGAATATAATGAAGTCAAAAGCGCACCAGAAATTCCTCTCTGACTATATTCGTTAAACGCTACCATTAGCATTTGCATCTCTTTGATATCTATCTAGCATCAATTTATAGCTCTATATACGGTGTCAAGTTGCGCACCTCTTTTCCAGACCCAGAAACTAGGTCAAGTCGTCAACTTGCTGGAGCTTCGCATCTAGGTGAGCAATATCCTCTTTTAAGCTCGCCTCCTCAACAGTTTTAACCAACTCCTTGGTGCACTTCGCTATATCAAACGAAATCCCTGCAAGCCTCTGTTTGAAATGCCTGTCTGCAAATTCAGAATCATCTTTCTCGCTGTTGGGCCTGCAGAGAGCATACATGCGGTGGTTGCAGTCATCAAGACTCTTGACAACCCAGCTTCCGTGCTCTTTCAACTGATAATTTCTGGTCTGATTCATAGAAGTGTTTGTGGCTTCAGTCATTTGCCTTATAACTTCAGAAATAGCCCCAGAGTTGTCCCTGAGCTCTCCTCTCGTTGCATCTGGCTTCTTGATCGCTGATAACAAATCCTGGATGGTTGAAATCACTTGCACTGTCTGGTGCTCTAAATACAACAAGACTTGAGTCAAAGTGTTGTCAGGGTCATCGATATCGAACAAGTCGAAATTGAACGTAGCTGCTGCCATTGATTTTCTGTAATCTTGCCTTTGTCTGACTCTGTCTTCCTCTTCGTCGTAAGAATCCTCTTCATATTCCTGCACTTCTGAGTCCACATCTGGTTCTGGTTCTGGTTCTGAAGAAGACTCTGATGCTGGCTCTGATGCTGGCTCTGATGCTGGCTCTGATGCTGGCTCTGATGCTGGCTCTGATGCTGGCTCTGATGCTGACCTCAAAGCTGGCTCTATCGTTGGCACCGATGCTGGCTCTGAAGATGGTTCTGGAGCTGGTTCTGGAGCTGGTTCTGGAGCTGGTTCTGGAGCTGGTTCTGGAGCTGGTTCTGATGCAGGAAACGATCCTGGTACCGATGTCGGCGCTTTTGCCCTAGCTGGTTCTAAAGCTGACTCCGATGCCGGAAAAGATCCTGGTACTGATGTCTGCGCTTTCACCTTCGCTGGCACTGACACATTTACCTTAGCTGGTATTGA
Organism: Metschnikowia similis; assembly: GCA_002370765.1. Taxonomy (NCBI): domain Eukaryota; kingdom Fungi; phylum Ascomycota; class Pichiomycetes; order Serinales; family Metschnikowiaceae; genus Metschnikowia; species Metschnikowia similis. Next base: position 142,655 of record NKZP01001385.1, read on the forward strand.
AGCGGGTTCTGATGCCGGAAAAGATCCTGGTACTGACGTTGGCGCGAGCGTTGACGCTGGCACTGATGCTGGCACTGATGCTGGCACTGATGCTGGCGTTGATGTTGGCGTTGATGTTGGCACTGATGCTGGCGTTGATGCCGGCGCGGATGCTTGCATTGACGCTGGCGTGGTGTCTGGCACTGATGCCAGTGTTGATGCGGGCGTTGATGTTTGTACTGGTGCTCGTACCAGAGCTGGCAGCAAAACTGGTACAGACATTGCCTCGGATGCATTTTTCACCCCTGATTCCAGCGGTGGTTCTTGATAGCTCACATTCTTGACTTTGAAAGAGTTTTTTGATGGAGCAAAAGAATTAAGGCTCAGTTGTTTCCCGATTTGCACAGTGTGTTCCGGTCTCTGAGAAATCGACTCTGAACTCTCCATCGTACTTTGAGTGAATGATTTTGGAGTTAAAACTGATTTTTGGGCATTTGTTTGCTGCTGCTGCTGCTCAATTGGAGAGCCTTCGGATATACTCGAGGCTTCATTGCTTGGGCTCCGCAGCCCGCTTGGCATCTTATCGGCAGTTGATTGCATCTTAAAAGTTGTCTCTTCTGCACCTTTTCGTGGTCCATTAATATCTAAGTCGGTTCCAGTGAATGTGATATCCTCAGAAGAGCCGTTTTTTTCAATTTCGTCAGACTTCGATTGAGTATTTTCTCGGACCCTCTCTTGACTGAACATTACCGACGAATCCGTTTTGTTTTGCGAATTGATAGAGTCATATGCCTCTTGCGAATACTTTCCGTGACTACCACGTGGTTCGTGATTCGAAACCTCTCTAAGTGCAACACTTGGTTGTGCTAGTTCCATGCTAACATCCGAAGAGTCAGCCTCAATTGGCTCGAAGGATTTCTCCTCCGCTTGCTCGCTGGATGAATCAACAGATGATGGTTTCGCATTGGCAAACACCGGAGCGGTGGCAGAAACTGCATCCTTTATGGATGAAGTATCCTTTATTTCCTTCGCATTTGGGCCATCAGAATCATTATTACTAGATTTGGAATCGCTGGCATCTTCTGCTGGCACAGATGTGTTATCGCCAGTGAAGCGATCTCTCAAGCTTTGGAAAATGCTTTTATTGCGCGATGGGGCGCTTTGAGTGACTTCTTTTGCAGCCTTGCTAGTTTTGTCACTAGTTTCTGACGTGGCTGCAGGCTCATGTACTGAGGGAGGGCCATTCTTTTTCACGGAAGTTGCATCCTTGTCGGCTGACTGATTTGAAACCGAAGGTCTTTCGAATTGCTTCATTTTGTCCAAGATACTCAATTTGGATGCTCTTGGAGGGGTGGCGGGAGAGCCCTCATCATCTTTTTCAGTCAACAGATCATCACGGGATGTGGTTGGCTCTGGCTCTGGCTCAGCTTTCCCGAGAAAGTTTTTGAACTTAACCACAGGTCTTTTTTCTTGTGATGTGGAATCATGAGTTGGTGTTATCGGACTTTTTAAATGGCTATGACTCAGAGGAAGCTGCGAATGCAAACTGGAGTTTGAATCATTGATGTCATGCTCTGTCGAAGTTGGCGTCTGGATATCCCTATCAGCATTAGTTGACTCATTAATCTCTTGAGTCCTCGGTGTGATTCTCATAGGCTTAGCCATACTCAGAAAGTCACTGTCTTCGTCGGTTTTACCTTTTGGAAGCGAGCCATTCGCGTCAGTATCATTTAACAACTTGAAAACGGAAATTGTATCACACACTGAGAAAGAGACTTCAGCAACAGCTCTTTCAACAATAATTTTGGGCATGATATTAGAGTGTGTCGCGTAATACCTCGTTGCGGTCAACGCATGACTTGCCGCATCTCTTATAGTATCAGCATGTCTGTTGCCGCCGATTGCGTTATGATCGCCTTGTAGAGAAATTTTGTTTGCAGCTATAGCAATGGAGGATATTTTCTCAAACAATAAATCAGGGTCAGGATTAATCGACTCAAGTGCTAAAAATAAAGTTTCGATAAGAGAAAAAAATCTCGCAACCAATTTAAATGGAATGACGCCATTAGGGCTTGAATATATCTTCAAACTCTTTGGAATGGACTGGCTTGCGTTCGAGCGCAAAATCTCATCTGCCTTGAGGGCCTCGTACTTTCTCTGCCATTGAGAGACTTCGTTTCTTAATTGCTCTTCTTTACGAGACTCGGGCCGCAGAAGCTCTTTAACAGGAAATTGATCGAGTTTTTCGTAAAGCTTTTTAAGCTCCGCATGAAGTTCGTGGGATTCCGGCAAGATTTGTTCGGCATTTGTAGACACAAGAGGCGGATCTTGGGTCATGCTTTTTGCGCGGACATCTGTGTTTGGTGGAGACGAAAGTTCACGGGATTCAAGACTGTGTCTTTTTTTTTCAGTCTTTAAAGATTGATTCTCTAATCTTAGTGAGGCATTGACAGACTTCAAATCATCGAGTTCTTTCTTCATGCTCATATTTCTGGTCAAGTCTGAAGATATGCGTTCATTCTCTGCCTTTATCAGTTCAAAGTTGTTCTGCAATTGTGCGTGGTCTGCCGATAAAAGCTTGTGCTCTTCTAGCAAAGACTTGTAGTCTGCTGCAGAAGACTGTTGAGCGCTTCGAGCTTCTTCGTAGTCCCTCTTGATCTGCTCGAGAGAGCTGGTCAAAACGGCCATCTTGGATAAGTCATCGGAGTTGTGGCGAGATTGGACCTCTTTGGCTTCAGTATGAACGGCAGAAGAATTTGCACGAGAAGGGTTCAAGGTATTCGACAAAGACATCCTACGAGGAACCTCGACGTCATGGGTGGCTTCTTCAGGAGCATGATCAGACTCCTCGTCACTTGACCAGGTCATATTTGCCTTTGCGGGAACCACAGTGGTGGGCTGTATACCAATTGCTTGCTTTTGAACTACGTCTTTCTTTTCCGGAACAGAAAGATCCACTGATAGAGATTTGCTTTGCGCAAGGTTAACATCTAGAGCAGGTTGGCTGCGCAATGGCGAGATGTGGTGCTCCTCCGGTTGAGGTTGCTTCTTATGAGACGATGCTACCGAGGAGCGCTCGACGGATTCTTCGTGCGAGGCCTGGGATTTCAGTTGCCTCTGGCTAGTTGATGAGTTTGTCAGCTCTCGGGTGGGGGCCACGTGATTCGAGTGCCGCTCAGTGGGAATGCTTTTGGTCTTCTCGGATGCGGGCTTGTGCATATCACGTCTCTCGATTTCATAGCTAATATCGGAAACAAGATCCTTGAATCGTGATTGAGGGAGCGACGACAACTTTTGTCTGGCCTGGTTTCTCTTTGGGTGGAAGGTCAGGCGAGGAAGAAGAAAATCGGGCTCGGACCTACTCTCGTCAATACGACGTTTCAATTCGTCAAACACATCTGTACTTAGCTCGCAGAACTGGGCGCTGGACAATTTAAGGAGCTTTTCCCTAGCCCTGGCGGCCCTCGAAGAATTCGACTTGGTTCTCCCCGACGAATCATTTGAGATGTCAAGGAACTGCTTGAGCACTTTGTAGTGATGCAGTAAATCGGTATCGGACATGGTCCTTGGCTGGCGTAGAGTGTATAAACAGCGGACGGTGGAGGGTGTTGTTTGTGTTAGTGGGAATCAAGGGTTGTGTATTGGCGAAAAAGACGGGGAACGCGCCTCGCACCCTGGAGTGAGGGTTTGAGTGCACTCATGGAGCCGCGGGAAAAATTTTATGCGTAGCGAACGCGGTACGCCCATCGCCTAGATCTCACAGGTTGAGGCTGCGTCTGTAGGAATGTCGCATCGGAACTCTGCTGGCTATGCATCGGCCTGCTATGAGAGACCTCTCTCCCAAACCACCGAAATACGAAAGGGCTCAGGGTTTTTTCAGGCGAACAGGCGGGTGGCTTTTCACGAGATCGAACTAATGACTGTTGTGAGCGCCGTGCTCATCTTCGTGGCTCTCATGATCAACCTTGAACGTTGGGGGGTGCAACGCGGTCTGTCTACAATCACGTGTCGGAAAAGTTGGCTGAAGTTTTTTCCATTGGTATAGGTATGGTGTACACTTAATTAGACATATGCCCAATCACCGCCAAGCCGGAGATACTTATTCACAACTTGATTCAACACAACTTCAAACACAAATCTTCGGTCTAAAGCCGCGCCAAGTTTTAGACCGCTCCTGAACAGCTAAGCCTCAACATTGTGATAAGGTGAAGTTGTATGCACGCGACCGCAGTTCGCAGTTCCAATCGCTAGGGTAATGATTGCGAATTGAAGAACGTCTGCTTTAGGACCGTAGGCTGGTTGCTCGAACAAGCATATCCTGATCATGGCACCTATTCATCTGTCTTGAAGCGTGCGAGTAGCGTCCGCGGCACCAGCGGGCACGAGGGTTTAGTCTGTGGAGATCAAAGGCGTCAGCTCTTCGATGATCTCAACGCTGCCTTCGGAAAGCGTGTCAGACACGTCCTCATTGTCAGGCATGGTCAGGCCGCTGGCCGAAGCATAACCAATCTCCTCGATCTTATGGAGCATCTTTTCGCGGACCTCGTTGGCAAATGCAGTCACGTCGTCGTTGGTTTGGAGCTCAGTAGTGGGCATGGGCTCCAATACCTCCACCACAATCTCGCCCTGCCTAAAGATCTTGTCTCTGGAGTGGAAGAGCGAACTGTAGTTTGGCACTGCCACGGGAACCACGGGAATCCCGGCCTGCTTGGCCAAGTGGAAGGCGCCCTTTTTGAACGGGAGCAACTCGAGCTTCTTTGTTGCGGATCGGGTACCCTCGGGGAACATGAAAATGGACCGCTGCTTTTCCTTCAATTGCGCCAAACCGGCCTCCAAGACCCTTCTTGCCTTCTCGCCACGGGCGCGATCCAAGAAAAATGTACCGGAGGCAATCATGAACCACCCCAAGAAGGGGAAGTACTTCAAGACCTTCTTGGCGGTGACCGTGGTTCCGGGCTGGAACACTCTGCCTAAGATCAAAATGTCCAAGGCGCTCTGGTGATTGGATACCACCACCGAGGCATGTTTGGTTTGCAAGTAGTGCTCGTTGCGCACGGTGACCTTGATGCCCAAGAGCTTGGAAAAGAGGTAGTGGAACACCCTGGCCACGGTGTACTGGGAATACTGCTCCTTACCAATGACTCGTAAAACTATGCTGGCCACCACGCCATACATTGCACACACCGCAATCAACGAGCCGAAGATCGTCGATTTGACGTAAAACTGGATTGTGCCGAGAATGCCCATGTTGTGGTGAGAGCGAAGGTGCGTGGGTGCACTCGTCATAGGTGACGGCGTCGCGTGACTCGCAGTGAAGGCTTGCGTCTCTTGATTTCCCGCAGCTTTGGCGTCACCACATGCTTTCAGGCGTATCAGGGCTGGGACAATAGAGTTACTCGGCGCTACAGAGAAGTTGTTCCAACCCCACGACAAAGTCTCCCATGTGTCCCACAAACTGAGGTTTGACCCTTCGCTTGAGCACCTCCCATCAGTACCTTCCACCAGTACCCCGCATCGTCATCATCACCCGCACCAGTGCCTCGAAGAGTTGGCAGTTCCGCTTTGGATCTGGGACACCCCTGGCACGGCAGCGCTACGAAACGGGACCTTGAGCACCCACGGTCTGGGCCGGGACGTCTAAAGCAAGCGATTAGCGGCCGACATCAGAGCTCTGGGTTTGAAATCAGGTGATGCGGACATGGCGCTTTTTATCGGGCCTGTCGCGGCTTGTGTGCGAGGGGCGTGTCATCCCCAATAGAATCGCGCCAATGTGAGAATAAGCCTATTAGTCAATCCATATTCCCAAGTTAGCATGGAAACCAGAAGAGGCCTCTTGACCAAGTTGGGTGCTTTCGGTGTGGTCTCGGTGGGGCTCGTGGTGGTGGGACGCCAACACATTGCCTCTTTGAAGGACGCGAGACACATGGAAGAAAGTGCTCAGGCGCAGCGAGATGGAGAGTTTCTGGACACCTCCACAAGGCGGGGCTTTCCAAGCAACAACCCTAACTTCAACTATGAAGGCTCCGCCCGGGAGTCCAAGTACGTGGGTTCTGGCGTTGCCTACTCCACCAGAACCAAGGGTGATCGCTTGAGTATCTGGAATATATGGCGCGCCAAAGGACTGAGTGACGAACACAAGTAGGAGGTCAGCGATTTTCATGGCTGTTCAACGCCTGCATAATTGAACCTTACCTATCAGTCGGGATTAATCGGTTCATTGGTTCAGTTTCAATGAGTTATTGAGTATCAGCTGAGCGAATGACTTATCAGCAGAGCTTTACTGACTTATTAGTTAAGTCTAATTGATTTATCGTTAAGGGCTTATTGACTGGATTGTTGGGTCCAAATCATTGATATAAAATAATCTAAATGGATTGATGCCGGCCTCGGTCTATGAAGAAGTGATGTCCTCGAAAGCCAACTCGTACAAGTAATTTGACTTGAAAAAGTTATTGAGACACCACCCGCATAGAAAATTGTCCTGTAGCTCTTGGAGAATCATCACAATGTTTGACTTGATCTGATGGTCCTCATTGAACAAATTGATAAATAGTAGTTCGATGCCTTTGTTCTTATCGAAGATTGTCAAGTTGCCCCCGTGCGACGATGAGCTTTGAAGACTGGTCAGCGTGTTAGGTGGAATGAGGTATGTCACCAACATGAAAGTTTCCAACGATTTGCCGCTAATCAAGTATTTGAGCACGTTAAACCAGATTTCTCTCTCGTTGACTTTTGAGATGCTATTCGACGCCACTGACATGCTGTTGAGTTTCTGTAAATGGTGTTGTAGATCAACCATCAAATTGAGCTCGTTTGAAAGCTTGGGGAGCATAAGGCTGTAACTGAGTTTACCTGCGTACAACAAGTCCTGGAACTTCGCCGAGATAGCCTGGTAGCACGACACCTCTAGCAACTTGGTGGTGTCGCTGTGCCAGTGATAGCCCACGCCATCCATTAGTAGGGTGGCCTTTTTATGTTCAGGCAAGTTAGAATTGAAATTCTTGGAAGAAAGAAGTATCCGGATCACCTCGTTGATATGTCTTCGTATGATAAGCTGCAACGTGGTCAAGTCGTCGTTGTAATTAAATAACGAGAGTTGTAGATTGGAGAGGAAGCGAGCGTCTTCACCAGCAATGGAATTTTTGAAATACTCGGGCTCTTGGATCTGTGATGAGATGTGGAACTCGTTGGAATCAAGGTCGTATAGGAGATCCCACAACTTGTCGTTAGACTTGAAGAAGGGGTTGATTGTGCCTGCAATGTATGACGAACATTCCATGAGGAGGTCCACTTTGGACACATCTATCATAGGGAACACGTTGTAGTTGGTGAGGATCCCGGTCAAGATCCCACCTCCGGTGAAAAGCTTCAAGGCGAGAAGAATGTGGTCGATAATATGGCCCGCAGAGCTCTCGTAGCTCATAAAGATGATCTTCTTGCCCGTAAGCATAGCGTTGATCAAAGCCACAATAGGCGGTGTGGCAGCCCCGTAAATGGTTAGTTCATTATTGTGATAATTGGAGGCCACTGTGGCATCTAATAGCGTGAGCAAGTTGGGCTTGAAATTCATGTCCGTGGGGTTCAAGTAGTCTCCTATGGTGTCGGGCAACAACATTATGGGCACCTTAACAGGAATGTTCATGTTGTTGAAAGTGATGATGGAATTGAAGCTCAAGTCTTTCCTGATGAAGAGGTCTGGGTTCAGCTTCTTGATTCCTAAGAGCTTACTCCGGAAGTTCTCGTCTAAATAGATCTTGTCATTCAAGGGCAAGTCCAAAATCGACGTGAGCAAAAGCTTTTTGACGTCACTTTGCTTGACCTGGCTCACTTCAAAGTTCTTGCTGTTGATACCTCGATAGAGCTCCTCGAGGTACCGAACATCGTCGTTCTCGAAGCACTTGTCAAGACATATCATAAGAAGGGGCTTGAAGTGCTTGAAGAAGACCAATTTGGTGACGATGCTCAATGCTTTAATCACAGAGCCTCTTTTCACATTATTGTCGGAAACGTTATTCACAAGGGTGTAGCAAAAGTAAGGCTCCTGGCTGCTGTGCAGAGGGTTGAATTTGTACTCGAACTCCTGAGTATGCTTATTCCTATGAAGAAGAAAAAGTGTGTAATCTTCCTCTCTCTTGTGGATCTGGTCCGGAATCATGAGCTCCGTTAGAAACGGCAAGTTGCTGAGTCCAGGAAGCGGCTTGGGATATTGATGAATGAGTGACGGGCCTTTGTCCACATGGAACTCACTGGTGATGATGTACTCAATGTTGGCCATATTGAGGGTTGCATACACACGAAGACAATTTTTCCTATGGTGGCAAACTGTTTTGTGCCGGCAATTGGGTAGGGAATGACTGGTGCTATGAGGGCCTAGTGTCGTGATAGGCTTCTTTCCTTGACTGTCCTCGCGTAGACTCGCGCATCTGGTAGCCGCGCGGTGCGAAGGGTCCGCGGCATCTTTGGCGCCTTGGCCCAAAAGGTAAAGGCTTGGTGCAAGGGAGGGTATGTGTTGATCGGCTAAAACCACATTTGCGAGTCACCCGGCCCAGGGGACTGCGTTTCAGCCGGGAATGCCATGATGAAGCCTCCGCCTCGCATGAAAAAGTCCTGCATGCACGGGTCTGCTCAGCGCCGTCGCCTTTTAAACATAAGCGGCTGACATCGCTTATTTTCATTAGCCAGCCGTCTACCTAGTTGAAATGCACGCACAAGCGGGAAGTCGGCACGTGAGCTGTCTACGCCTCACGCCATGTTTTCTCAAATAATACATCAATTTACTATAAAACAGATTAGTTTTGGAAGTACTCAGACATCTCCTGGTCCAACTGCTCTGCAGTCTTCTTCTCGGGCTTCTTGGCCTTGGCCTTGACAGCACCCTTCTTCTTAGTTTGGAGTTGCTTTTTTTTCTCCTGAAGCTTTTCCTTGAGCTTTTTCTTGGGGTCCTGCTTGGGCGCCTCCGCGTTGGCAGTGATCCGGGCGGCCAAAGGCTTCTTTGATGGATCGATAACCAACTCCATCTTCAACTTCAGCGACCCTCCGTCGATGGGCGCATTGTTGTATTTTTCAACAGCCTTCACAGAGTTTTTGTTGGACTTGAAGATGATAGTGGCGGTACCTCTGAAGTTACCTTTCTCGTTGTAACTCATAGAGACGCTCTGCACTCCGCCAATTTGAGATTGGAAAAAGTCCTAAATATGTTAGTTTGGGTCCGATCTTGATTTAGATTCACTGTTGGTGGGCAGAGTTCTTTGGTTCGCTATTGCTAGACAGAGTTCTTTGGTTCGCAATTTCGGGCAGACTTCTTTGATTCAGAATTGAAGGGCAGACTTTTTCGCTTCACTATTGCTGGGATCTAGTTTTGCGGTTCACCATTGAGAGGGTCTGGATCATTGGTTTCATGCTTGCTAGGGTCTTGTTTATCGGGCTCACAATGGCTAGGATTCATCATTGCTTAGAGTCCCCATAGGTTGCGCCCAAACTCGCTTGGGTCGATGTGGCATTTTTTTGACGCAGCTGGACTGCAGCATCCGTAACTTGATTGAAACTTGACTAGCTGATACGCTCGATGTCCGGTTCACACAGCCTGGCTTTTGGTTTGCACCGTTAGCACGAGTACGGGCCATGTTTTGAGAACTTGTCTCAGATGTAGGCACGAGGGAGCACCACATCCCTCAGGATCGCACCCCTACATCATTGTCTATTTCACTATCCCTGTCTGCCCCAGTCACAGACAACCTGACCTCTTGACGAGAGCTTACACCAGACGTTGGCGGCAAAAGCTATTTCTCTCCATTTTCTTGAACTGTTCCTTAGCCTGTCCAGCAGGCTTTTCCCCGAATCTAATGCGGAGTGTTTATAAAGTTATAGTTTCGGGAGGAAACTGACATACCTTAATGTTTTCTTGCTTCAAGTCCCTTGGCAATCCATGGGCAACAACCTTCGTGGCGTAGGTTAAGTCAACGGCAGCAGCGGCTGCTGGTTTTGGGGCTGGCTTTTCCTTCTTGAAAGAAACAGCTGGCTTCTTCTGCGCCTTCCCAATGCCTTTTCCTGTAACCTTCTTCTTGCTCATTGCACGCTTGGCCTTTCTAGTAGAGGAGATGATGTCGTCCAAAGATTTGTCTAAAGCAGCAGACATTTTGAGTATTAGAAGACTGGGATGGAAAACTGACAATGTTCAGGGCGGCAGGTTTTTTTCGAAGTTGGCTGGTGGGTCTCGCGCTGGCTGCGTCACGTGCCGAGCCAGCCCACGCGTTCTAGCACCCCCGTCTTCAGGAAGCGCTTCACAGCAAGACTAATGCCGGAGAGACAAGAGAAGATAGATGAGCTTCTCCGACTCCAACGAGAGCTGGAGATTTTGTTGAGGAACGCGCGTCAGCAGGCTTCGGTGGCCGAAAAGTTGATTCATGAGAATCAATATCTTCAGGATTACATTGGGTCCGTAATGAAGAGCGATTTGAAATAGAGATGGCGCTGGTTGAGCCCTAATTATATGTGTGTAATAGTGGCTTGATATGAGCATTTGGATTCTTTCGGTTTCTGTGTGAAGTATAGACATATTGGTTTCTATGATTAATAGTGTCCAGTACCGCAGTGTTTCTACCGCTTACTATGGAGGATAAGGTGGCCGCCAAAAGTATATAGGTTTTATTCATATTGCAATGATCGCTTATGCATGAATGAATCAGCCATGAACAGTCGAAAATAGATTAAATATTTGAACAGAGCTAGGGTTCAGCTCCATCCAGATGAAGGGAGACCCTGCAAAGCAGCGTGAATAGAGGGTTATCTAATTAAGAGGTTCCTGCTTCACCTCGGTCTGCTCTCTGTCAGAGCTGCTCAGGATCCCCGGGCATAAGCGCGCTTCAATGTGGCTCTTGAGCCAGCTTGCATTGTTGTCGAAGTATTCGTAACATCCCGTGCATCTGCCTCCCAGCGAGTTCCGTTGGCTGGACTTGGTTCGTGGAGGATAAACGAAGTGGAGTGCTTTCATGTGGGTGGTATATGTGTCCTTTCGAGAAAACCCTCCGCTGGAATGGCATTTGTTGGCCGTTTCCGTGCCCGTGGCATCGTTGTTGTTGTTGCTGTTAAAAAATGGGCACACAAACGCCTTGGAATTGGTATGCTTTTTCGAGTGTCTGGTGAGGTATGATTTGACTTTAAAAGACGCATCACATTCATTGCATTTGAACCTGCCCTTGTTCTCGAGGTATGTGTCATTTTTCACGTCGCACGAGTTGAAGCTCAGTTCTATGGGATCATCCAAGAGCAGGGGATATTCTATTTTCATGCGTTTGGATAAATGTTTGTCGGTTTGCACATCGGTGAGGTTCTCCAGAGAAGACTTGGTCACCTTTCTCTTCTTTTGATCAGGAGCTTGAATAAACGGCATTTCAACTTGCATACATGGGCCAGGGAAAAGCAAGTCGTCCAAAGGTGAGACCAAGGAGCCAAGAGATGACCCGTAAGACAGACAGTCATCCAAAGGATGGGGTCTGAAGTCTGTGAAGGTGGGATTACTGTCAATTCCGCAGGCGTTGATAGTGAAATGAGACTGGTGGTTGGAAGCCATATCTCTGGAAGCAAAATCATTATGGTATTGCTGCTGGTTGAGAATAGCATGATTGGTGGAAAATGTTGAGTTCATTTCGTCCTCTTCCTTATAGAAAGAATGCGAGGAAGGGTGGGAAAAGCTCGAGTATTCCGTGTAATCAAATGAGGAGGGTATCTGTCCGTGGCCCAAGTAGTGACCGGAAGCAGAGACTCCGTTTCCTATATGACGCTCGGGGAAACGACGCTCAGGGAAACGACCCTCGGGGAAATGACTCTCAGGGAAGCGATCCTCGAGAGAACTCTTGAAGTCTCCATTGGGTACATGAATAGGGTTGTAAAAGTCGGGGTGTTGGTAGGAACCAAACACTTCCACTTGGTCATTTGCAGCATTCAACGAGAGATCAAAATCGTCAGCGGCACAGTTTTTGGCAAACCCTCGACAGTTATTGCTGAGATCCATCAACTTTTCTTTACAAATGGCAGGAAAGAGGGTGTTCTTGCCGAAGACCGGAGCGTCGTCGTTCAGACCCAAGAGAGACCGGAGGAATAAGGCCACGGAAAACCTCATGGTCGGGAAGCTTCCTTCCGCATTACGGACGGAGTCGGACTTTGTCTCCCGAAAGTTTAAGCCGACGAGAGATAAGATAGACATCTTGACATATACAATTGGGCTAAGGATGAAAATTTGCGGATACAAGAAGCTTCTAATAACCTAATGGATAGCCGTATCAAGTAGGAACATAGATGCGGAAGCGGGATGCTAGCAGTGCTGTTGGGGCAATTCGAAAGGATTTGGGAGGGAGGAAGTTGCAAATGAGTGGTAAAAAGTCTTCTCACGAAAAGGTATCGCACGCGAGGGAGAAAGTCAGCACTCCACAGTTGAACATCGAGCTCGATCCGGTCGCCCGCCTGCATATAAAGGCTTTATCTTCTGACTAACAAAGGGAGACAAGTAAAAATAGAAACTACAGAAAATGAAAAAAGCATAAGAACAAGACGAAACAGCAATACAAAAAGTCAAGAAAACAGAAAGAGAAATAAACCGACCGGGGAAATGTACACTCCTCAAGGAATTCAAATGTGGGCCTTGGGGACCTCGAAGGGCACAACTCTCTCCTCGAGCCATTAGCGCCTGCATTGTGGTGGAGGGAATTTGTCAACGAGCACTACTCGCAGTTCGCACCACGATAAGCGGTGCAGGTGAAAGCAATAAGCTCCTCACCAGGGATTGCGCTTCCGATACACAAGCTTTCGCTCAAAGTGTTGCAAGCGCATTTCGTGGTCATGTTTTCTGACCCCAGCTTTCTTGCTCTTTTCCTCAGACCCCAAATGGCGTGCTAGTGACAAACGAGCATTTTGCTCTCGGATAACCTCTTGACCACTGCGTGCTCGTTCCTGCGGCGCTTGTGGTGGACTATTCCAGAGGTCCACCTTATTCGCTTCAAGCTTACTGGTGAATGCCATATTGACAGTACTGTTCGAGACTATTCAACCCGGCGGCATGATGATTCATGACTCACTATCATAGTAACAAAAAGGTTTCGCACTTTTTTGCGGTCTCTCAAAAATTGCGGAAAGTTTCACTATGATCAGAGTCCATATTCTAAAGCCCGAAACCTGGAGAGCTGCCACATGCACTTTATAATTCCAAGCCTTACAGTACCGATGTAGGGTCGAAACGGACCAAAATCATGGGCCCCCATACCGTCCTGTATATAGTGTGATGGTTTGTTTTATTTGCCACGGTGGTATGAACCGTTGGCTTGCTCCATTCTGTCTTGTCGGTTACAACATTATGGCGCGCTTGTTAGACTCCCCGTGAGTAGTGTGCTACCTATGCTCAACTCACTACACGACTCACTGGTCATTTTTCACTGGTAACTACTAGTCATTTCTCACTCTTCTTACCCATTTCACCCTTACTCATTACCCTTATTCATTACCGATACTCATTACCCTTACTCATCATTACCACCATGGGTAGTGCGCTACACTTGGTTGCAAGATGTACCTGCAATGTCTGGCTAAAAGCGGAATCACCAGTAACACGACACGAACAAAGGTCTTAGCATTCCCCTAAACTATCCTCGAAGCTTGAAATCGAGCCCTTCACTTAGCCCACTGGATACAACCTTAAGTCTTGAATGCATCCGGCAAGATTAGCCTGCTTGTGACCTTTTCGTGAGATAAGGTTCCAAATGCTGTGGCACAGTCTCGGCCAGCTTTTCTGTACACCTTCGGGAGATCCTTCTCATCTTACACGTCATCAAAAAATACATCTTCTTCTCGCACTTGACGTGACTGAAAAATACTCCCTATTCAATCAACTAAAACATACTACTTCATCTCTCTTATGCCCCGTAGCTACTTTTTCCAACACAGCTCTTCTAGAGATATTTTCAAACTTTCCTCATCACCAATTGTCGTGGTTTTTGGTGGAACTTGTATGTCTGCTTGAAAGCATGTCCCCGGAAATAAGCTCCTCATAAATGTAGTGAGAATAGAGCACGCGAGACTAGTCTTGTCCGGCACAGTATGTATGCATTCGTGCTGCGCAACTTCCCGCATTGTTCTTACCGTTTAGACACGCGAAGAGCATGATGGTTTGGAGTGGAATCAAGAACAATAGGAAAACCGCCTTGAATTTTATTCCACATTAAAACCGAGTCTTTTCTCCAGCAATCCGTTGACTTCAAAAAGCCATTTTCTGCTCTATCTGCAGCACTAGCTTATTTACTCATGTCCAGGTTAGTGCCGTGCCACGACAGACTAAAACCACCTTTCATAATTAGTGGCGTTTTGTATGCCGTCACGCTCGCCTCGTCTAAATTACAAATGGTGAGGCAAAATTCGGAAAGCTGCTTCTTCGTAGTTTTCACGCTTCCTCATCAATGCTCATCGACCAACGGTTGCTCAAGATTGCTGCAAAACACCAAGAACAGGTGTTTTGTTTCACAAGTGAATTTGGACTGCTCGCTTCGAGGCGTGTGTTGACTGCTCAGCCGAAAAACTCGCTCTCGCCTCATTCGCGGTCTATCTCTTCGACTTCTCCTCCACCACCCTTGCACTGGCCCCGGCTTCAGGAGCACATCGAAGTGGTACTGGCTGGAAAGACTGCTTGGTATTTATCCTTCCTTCTTTTGCGGGCTCTCTTCTCGCCTCTGTACTTTCGTGTACAGCTAGACAAGCGCCCCGCGCACGTGACCTGCATCTCGTGCCATTGTTTATGTTGCAGAAAAAACAACCAGCCATAATTGAGAGATCACCACATTTTTGGCTCCACCTCGCCCACTCTTTGACGCAAGTTTGCTTTCCTTCTATTGTGAAAGGCTGGTGTGTTTTTTTTCCACTATCATATCTCCTACATTCCTTAGTCTAGAACTTCAGGTGTGTGTGTGTGGCCAGAAAAATCCTTTCGACCCGGTACTTTTCACATCGTCCAGTGTCCGACACGTCGCTTCGAACCCGAATTGGACATTTCCTTCCCGCCTTGGGTCCTCTTTTTCCCAACAGAAGTGCATACATTCTTTGACATCCAAATTCACTCTCCCTGGGCACCTCTGAAACAGACCGTCAAGGTCGAACCCATCTGAAACATATCCATACCACATCATAACACTCAAACTTTGAAACCTGAAAATGACTGAAGAATACCAGTTTGAGAATCCCAACTCGCACTACTTGTCAAATTTGTCGAATTTGAATCTCACTAATAATAATGTCCAACTAGGGCGTTTGCCGACGTTAGGCGAGATTCTTTCCAACAAAACAAAGGCTCCTATCAACCTATATAACTTCTATCTTTACATGAGGTTGGTAGAGGATAATGTTGATCTATTGGATTTCTGGTTTGATCTCATAAACCACCTTAATTTGTGTAAACACTATGTTAAGGGCTTGCGGGAGTCTATCATACGGCAATCCACTACAAGCAGTCAGTTCGCCACGAACAATCCTTTCAACGGCGATATACCAGATGCATTCCATTTAAATGAAAAGGGAAACCATAAATCACTTTCGCTGTCGATGCTCTTAGAGCTCATCATTAATGACCATATATTGGAAGATAATGACTCCAATAGACTCTCAGAATTTCTTCGAGGAGATATCAATTTGAATACCGTGGATCCAAAACTCAAGGAGTTGATCGACTCGTACGGTTCAGAGGACTTGACGCAGCATGAATTCATTGTGGACAACACTTCCTTTTACCAAAATCTGGAAAAACGAATCTCGTCAAACTCAAAGCTTTTGGACGACCATTCATTCCTGTCACCCCGGCTATCAGGGGGTCCTAGAGTACACAGAGATTCCGTGGGCAACACCAAGGCAAGCAATCTCCGCCATTCCTCCCTTAATCCATCCCTAATTGAAAAGCTCATCAAGGAGCACAGAGATTCAAGCCATCTTATCTCCAGGCAAAACTTGAAGGAGTCATCTCACAACCTCCTACTCAAATACTTCGTGGAAGACTCAGAAAAATTGCTTAACATATCTCCAAAACTTCGTGAGCAGGTTGTACAGGCCATTGAACTCGATGGCCGAGATGATCCCGATGTTTTCAGCAACGTTAAAAGTGTTGTTTTCGGCAAACTTGAGAACGAGCACTTGCCCAATTTCTTGGACTTCATTGCCATCAAAAACTTGAACAAGTCAGTCACAGCCAGAATCATCATCGGCTTCATCTTCATTTTCATTTCCTTTTGGATTGCGTTTGTCCTCATTTTCTTGGACGAAACGAAGGGCATCCGATGTGTCGTCATTATAACTTACTTCATAGGATTCTACTGTCTTATATCATCCGTATACATGACAGACCCGTTTCTTGCCCTAATAAGGCGGAGTGAGTCGTTCATACCAAATCAGATGTTCATAATGGTGCAGGATTCTTTCGTGCACAAATTATTGTTAAAGCGTTCGGCGTGGGTGATGTTGTTGGTGCTTCTCGCAACAGCGGTATTTAGCGTTATCATGTGCCTCGTGCCAGGAAGGCGTCTTTAAGACTGCCTATTACATATTGCATTAATACTTTACTCGATACATAAAATTTGAACTGAGTCCCCGTTATAGAATAATCTTTGCCATAATCGAAAATTTACTTGATGAGGCGACATCACCTTGTCCAGACGTGTATCACAATCAAGGTGAGCAGAAACTACTACTACAGAAGATATGGTCAAACGATATTGATTAATGGGGGCGCCACAATGTAGAGTACAGAGAAAGCTATGAAACAGTGAAAAATATTTAAGCGTCGTTCAAGAAGGCGTTTCTCTTTTCCTCAGCTCTTTGAGCTCTTCTGTCTCTAGCAGCTTTATTCTTGTTTCTTCTAGCCTCAGCCTCTTCCTTCAAAGACTTCTCACGAGCAGCTTCAGCCTTGGCCTGAATGATGTGCTCGATCAAAGCTCTCTTGTGCTTGAAAGCGTTACCCTTGGCAGACAAGTACAACTCGTGGTACAAGTGCTTGTCGATCTTGCCAGACTCTCTGTACTTGGATAAAACTCTTCTCAAGACTCTCATTCTTCTCATCCAAAGGGTTTGGATGGACATACGGGCATTCTTGGTACCCCTTCTCTTACCGAAACCCATGTGTCTACCCTTGGTCTTGGCTTCGGCGTGAGCTCTGGCTCTAGATCTAGAGTGCATGGTAGTTGGCTTCTTGACAATAGTACCATTGTTGATCAATTTTCTGATGGCAGAACGGGAGTTGGCGCCAGCCAATTCCGTAGTTTCATTGGGGTCCAACCAGATTTTTCTCTTACCAACACCAGCGACGCTGGCAGCGAGTCTCTTTTGAGTGGAAAGATTAACCTTAGCCCTGAGATGTTAGAATCAATAAGAAATTGCGCCGAGCCGCCAAGCTCCTGGGTAGACATTTGTCCGAAAACGAATCCGGTGGCCTGCCGCTTATTCCAGGATCTTTGGTCGTGGCTCCGATGTGTGAGTTTGCATGGTGGATACATACATTTTGCTTGATATTCAAAAAAAAAGGAACAGGAAAATTTTCATCTCTTATGGGAGGTGTGCGAAAGTGGCTCGCAAGAAGTGTCTGCAGGATGCTCACTCTCTCAGTGTGCTCAAACGGCCTAAAGAAGGAGGCTCACGGCCACGAAAAAAGGGTAAAAGCCCTGGGAGTGTGCACGTGACTGCGCACCTGTATCTACCCCGCCTCGGTCATTTTATTCTGGTTTTTAAAGTTGATAGGACAAGGTGCAAAGCGCACTGGCTGCTGAGTATTTACTTTGATTGCTAAAAAACGCCAAGTATGGGAAGCAGAACTGGCGGAAGGCTTCAAATGTGACTTTATATGACCCAAGTGCAGAATCCACCATGGATGCGCCAGAACGGTGCATGATCAGAGTATGTGCAGTACCTAAATTTTAGATTCTAGAGACTCACACCTGCGTAGTTCGATTGAACCTATAATGTCGATGTGTCATTATTAAAAAGTATACCTGTGGTGGTAGAGGGGCAGCGAGTCATTCTTTACAGACTCGTGTCGGGGTACAAGGGTGCGGATAAATGGCTCACAATTTCAGACCACCGACTACCACTTGCAGCGCACTTGCTTTGTGGTTGGGCAGTTTAGTTTGGGGCTATACACGGATGGCATCCGAGCGTGGCTCTAAATATTCAAGTTTGGGTCGCAGTGCAGTCTATATTGTCCAAATCGCACTCTGCCTTTTCAAAATCACAAGATAAGCATGCGCATGACCTTAGTTCTTCAGGTGTCAGAAGAAAAAATACTGGACAGTCGATAAGATGGTCTTCATGTCCCTTTCCATATATAGGTGGCGGGAAAGGAAGGCCATGATTCTGAGACCCTCACCAAGCCGACTCTGTAGTTCCGCCACACTAATTCACCAGCCTTTCCCTTGGGCCTCGATTGCCAGTCAAACCCCTCGACTCCCTATGTGGTCGTAGCTTCTTCGAATCACCAGCACCACACGATCCACCCGTACCCGTGATGCGCACTGCAGCCTCTATGTATATACGGGGTTGGAGTCGCTAGGAGTGTACAGAGTTGACTCGGACCGCGATCTTTATCAATTCATTACCCGCTCGCATCGGGCTAGTTAGACATCACTCACACGGCAATCATGGACAGCAAGACTATTGGGATTCTTGGGGGTGGCCAATTAGGGCGTATGCTTGTTGAAGCTGCGCACCGCTTGAACATTAAAACCGTCATTTTGGACCAGCCATGCTCTCCCGCAAAGCAAATTAACGCTTTGGATGAGCATGTTGATGGGTCCTTCACTGACTTAGACTCCATCACCAAACTCGCCAAGAAATGTGACGTTTTGACCATCGAAATCGAACACGTGGACGTCGACGCTTTGAAAAAGGTTTCTTCCTCCTTGAACATTCCCATTTATCCTTTGCCGGAAACCATCCGTCTTATCCAGGATAAGTATTTGCAGAAAGTCCACTTGTTGGAGCATGAAGTGGGCGTTGTGGAGTCTTTGCAAGTGAACGAGAACTCAAGCGAATGCTTGGCTGAAATCGGACACAAACTTGGATACCCCTTCATGTTGAAGGCCCGCACCTTGGCCTATGATGGAAGAGGGAACTTTGTGGTCAAATCTGCCGAAAGTATTCCTGAGGCCTTGGAATTTCTCGGCAACAGACCTCTTTATTCCGAAAAATGGTGTCCTTTCACTAAGGAATTGGCTGTGATGGTGGTAAGAACCATTGAAGGTGAGGTCTTTGCCTACCCAACCGTGGAGACCGTCCACCAGGATAACATTTGCCACCTCGTCTATGCTCCGGCAAAAGTCACTGATACCATTCAAAACAAGGCAGCTCTTTTAGCTCAGAACGCGGTGAAGTCGTTCCCAGGGTGTGGCATTTTTGGTGTGGAGATGTTTTTGTTGCCCAGCCAAGAACTCTTGATCAACGAGATTGCCCCTCGTCCTCACAACTCGGGCCACTACACCATCGACTCTTGCGTGACTTCTCAATTCGAGGCACACATACGTGCAGTTTGTGGCTTGCCTATGCCCAAAAACTTTTCCAAAATGGCCACAACGGAAACCAACGCCATCATGTTGAATGTCTTGGGGGACAAGGATGTCAGGAACGCCGAGTACGCACTTTGTCGACGTGCTTTGGAGACATCCAACGCATCAGTGTATTTGTACGGCAAAGAGAGTAAGCCAAAAAGAAAAATGGGACACATTAACATAATTGGTTCGTCCATGCCGCAGGCTGAAGCCAAACTCCACTACATCATGAACGGCTCTGTCGAAAAGGAAGTGCCTTCCCCACATGCAGAGAAGCCTGTTGTGTCGATAATTATGGGCTCAGATTCGGATTTGCCGGTTATGTCACTTGGAGCCAACATTTTGAAATCGTTTGGAGTACCCTTTGAGTTGACCATTGTGTCTGCTCATCGCACCCCTCAAAGGATGTCCAAATTTGCCATTGAAGCCGCCTCCAGAGGCATCAAGGCTATCATTGCCGGAGCTGGAGGTGCTGCGCACTTGCCAGGAATGGTCGCTGCCATGACTCCATTGCCAGTAATTGGAGTTCCAGTGAAGGGCTCGACTCTTGACGGCGTGGACTCTTTGCACTCTATTGTGCAGATGCCGCGAGGAATTCCCGTGGCCACCGTCGCCATCAACAACAGCACTAACGCCGCTTTATTGGCCATCCGGATCTTAGGTGCTTATGACTACAAGTGGTTAGAGAAGATGTCTCAGTACATGGACGATATGGAGGAGGAGGTCTTGGGCAAGGCAGAAAAGCTCGAGGCAATTGGTTATGAGAAGTATTTATCCTAGCCTTTTCAAATAAGTTCAAATTTCATTATTATTATATCGAAGTCCTATAAGGGAAACCTCCTCTATCACCACAAACACGTGATCGGCGGGTTGCAGTGAGTGCAGGAGCGAGGTATGCACAGTATCATTATCAAGTAAATTAGGACAAAATAGTATTGTCTAGTTATGCGAAGAAAAGGGGTCGGGGAAAAAAGCCTCATCATTGTTACTTCTCATGGCACTGATGTCAATATTAGCCGAAGGGTGAGTGGCCGTGAGTGGAGTTTGGTAGTAAGGAGCGAAATTGGACAGGGGCGCGAATTGCATGGTTTGATGCTTGATTTCGTAACCAGAGTCAGGTGGGGTATATTGGAGCATTCCAGCGCCAACCTCTTCCAGCTTGAATGAAACAGGCTGGGCCACAGTCACGTGGTCGGTCTCGAAAGAAAATTTAGAGTTTGAAAAGGCAAACCTATCTTCCGCGGAGGAGTACCCGAAAGCTGTTTTCTCTGCGTGCGCGGAGCGAATGCTGTAATTAGAATTGTCTGGGTTGATGGAAGCATAGCCTAGGCTGGGCGGAAGAAGAAGCCTGGAGGTGGTGCACTTGGCGTCATTGAGGGTCGCGACTCGGTTGAATTCAAAAAGCAACACTGCCTGCACATTTTTCTTGGGAATGAAGCTGGAGGTGCAGTCCGATGAATCGTAGATCACCTGCTTGATTGTGATACCTTTTAATGCAGCATCAAGAGAGTCGGGTTGCCCCATGAGTTGGAGGTAAAAGCATTTCCAGAACTTGAGGAGAAACGGTTGGTTGACGTTAGTCTTGAAGTACTCATCGTTGACTTTCAACACCTCATTACCAAAGGAATACACCGAGGTGAAACTAGACAACTTGTTGTCCGGCTTAGAGTACTCGAGTGTATAGCAAGCCAACATGCCGTTTTCGATCAGATACTCTGAAGGCAAGAGAAGCGGGTTGAAAGTTCTGCACATGACATGGAGGATGGGCACATTTGTTCCGGAAAACTCCTCGAGGCCGGGGAATCTGCCCGAGATGGCGGCGTTTTCCCTCACCGAAAGGAGCTTGGGCAGCCCACTCTCCTGCGAACTCAAGGTGATGACGTTTCCGTCCAGGAAGTCGTTAACGATAGTCATGCTGAAGTTCTTGATGCATACGTGCGGGGGTTGGGAAAACAATTCGTCCAGCGACTGCTTTCTTCTCTTGGATTCCGAGTGGAGCGGTACGGACGAGTGTCTCCTGGAGCTGCCAGAAGAGGTGATTTTCGATACGTCGAAGGAGCTCACGCCGAGCGACTTGTTCAAGTTGATTTTGGAGAATATCTCCTCAAAGTGCTTGTTGCTCTCCTCGGCATCTTCCTCCAGGTCAAACTGCGGCCCGTCACTGATGAGCGCTATAAGCCTGCGGTTCTTGGTAGTGTTCTTGATCACCTGGATGTGGCTGGACACCTGCTTGCGCGATCGAAGCTTGCCCGTCTTGGCAAAAATGAAGTCGGATATCAACTCATTTCTCCCTCGCGCCTTGCCCCCGAGCTTGATTTTGTTGAGCCCGTTTTTGGGCACGATCGCTAGCGCCTCCTCGAAAGCATTTTGCACATCCTTGCTCCAGAGGTTCTCTTCTCGACTGCCTTCGCTTCCCAAGCTGTCAGTGGAGTCCTTTCTCTTGAGGGAACGCTCATTTGGCGAGTCATCGGTGTTCGAATATCCTCGGTTGGAAGTATACACGTCGCTCGAGGCGGGTAGCAAGCTCTCCAGCACGCCAAGTGAAGGTGTGCTAGGGTCAAAGGAAAGATCGGACGAAGACTTGAAATGCGCCGATAAGGGCATTTCCTTGCGGACGCTCTTCTTGGACTCGTGCACCTGGTAAAGCTCCTTGCCGTTTTTGTCGATGGCAATGTCCACGATCATCGGGAGCGACGCCTTGGTTTTGGAAGAAGCCAGCGACATTGGCGGCGTGTTTGGAAATAGGCTGAAAAGGTCCTATGGTTAGGGTTGCTGTTCCAGATACACGCCTCGAGAAGAGGGAAAAGTTTCAGGGAGTAGGGAGTGTATCGATGTTAGTGCTGGAAAAAGAGATGACCTTTGCGGAGATGATTACGGTTTCGAGACGCGAGTTCCTGAGACCTAATAATGCACCGGGTTCAAAGAGTGAAGGTCAAATGCGTCTGAAACGTGCCGAGCGGAAGGGCTGTATTTGTAATTCTCCGATGTTTCAAATATCCGAAGAGCGTGGATAGTGAGGGCCTGGACTCGATCGAAATGTCAAGAAGCAATTTTACCTTCCGAGCAGCTAGTCTCAATAGACGAGGACAGGGTGCGGTACCTTTCGGGACGCGGTACCTTTTTTCGAACGTGGTGCGATTCTCAAGACGGCAGACAGCGAGGCTGGGGTTGAAGATGGAAAACGGCTTAGCGACTCAGCCAGGAATGTTTAATTTATATACCTTGGAGAAACGGTATTAAGTCCGCTGGCAAAAGGGATTTAGCTTTGGCTGAGCAGGATTAAGCGTTCGTGCGACTGGGTCGGGCTCATGCAATGCACTACATATGGCAACAGATGTGGAGGGCTCATGTTTATCGGCGTGAAGGCACTTTTGCTGGGCCCAAAGCGTACCTGCGTCCGCGCATCTCCGGTAATGTGCAGTATTATGTCCGCGTCTTACATATGCATAAGGCTCGTTCCTCTTTAATACCTGGGAGTTGTTCCGAAACGCCATTGCGTGCCATAGAGATCGTTAGCTACATGGAACATACATGAAGAGTTACCGCGCTCGTCTACTGCTGGAAACTGTAGACGAAACACCGTTCCCCAAACCGGGCCTTCTATTTAACGCCGTATGGACTGCGCGGATTTAGTGCCGTGCTTCCATAGGCGAATCTCGCGTCAGTCCATGCTTCCCTACAAGAAAAATCCCGAGACAATGCCTCGGATGTCTTTTAAGCCACCGCAAGGTCGTAGACGAACTCCGAACTCGACTACTGGTCGATGGATATCATTACTGCACATAGAAACCAGCCCGTGCCACTCGCATGAACATCGAAGAAGATTTGGGCCCGCACTTCACCCAAGCTTATATGACTTCTGGCGAGCTGCGCTGGTATCTTGAAAACAGTGGCTTGAGGCCTCGGTAGAGTTGGAGCACAGCGGGGTTCTTCCAAAACTTCGAAATATGCGCGTGGCATTATCTCCTTTATTTTGCGTCTGCGCAGCGTCTTGTTTATGTTCTACTTGCACTCTGGCTCGCGCGTGTGCAGTCTCGCGCGTAAAGTTGACGAATTTCCAAAAGCACTTCCGGAAAGGCAAACGACCTAGCCCCTCCAGCAGCACGCATGAGGCCCATTCTCTTTCTATACAAGACCACAATCGCAAAGCCCAGGGCTCGCGTCTGAAAGACCAAGTTCTCCGTTCGTCACGCTCAGGCCATGAACTTGAAGCACGTGAGGCACCGGGGCGTATCCATTTCTCTCCTCGAGCTCCGTTGTATGCACTTTGAAGCCTCGGCAAAAACAACTGCTTATGCTCTCGCACCAAGTAGATCGCGTAAAATTTTCTTGTTAACCGCAACTGCCAACGGAGCCTCGTCTACCTCGCTCAAGTCCTCCTCTAGAAGTGCATCCTTCACGTCGTAGCATGCGAGTTGGAAGTCTATGCCATTGATGTCAGTGAAGGGAATTTTGCGATGCATGTTTGCTTCGACGCTTTTCAACTCCGCCAAGCCAACGTGGGTCCAGTAGTTCAGGGCTCGTAGCACGTCTTTCGCGGCCGTGAGGTTAGATCTGTCAGCGCGCGTAAACGCATCAAAGATTTGCTGAATGTTCGTCTGAATGTCACTGCTGCTCAACTGACATGCCTCTATCTGTGATAGGACATCGCCGAGGCCCTTGCTGACCATGGCCGCAGGACCCTCGTGTCTGTTCAGAAGCATTTTTTGCATTTTCTGGATCACTGTACGGCCCACCACCTGCATCGGCAAGTAGGCGAGTTCAATCATGGCAACCAACTCCGAGTCGCGGGCCTCGAAGAGCTTTTGGCGCTGTATAGTCAAAAGCGTCATTGCCATGAGCTTCTCAAGGTCCTGCTCGAGGATGCGTCCAAACGCAAGTTTGTTACGCAATGGCAGGTGCGCATTGCTTGTGTCGCTGTATGGAGTGTCTGCAGAGCCTCTCGCTAGACTTGCATGATCAGAAACGCCGATTCGAGAGGCGGGCACGAGAATTCGGGCCAATGGCGCCCCTCTTTTGATTTCTCGCTTCAAGCACCAATACCTGCAGATGGCTGCGCTTGCGTCTTTGAGCCCGTCGTGCCACACCGGCCCGTTTGCCGAAACGTCTTCCCCACGCTTGCTTGCGTCATCCCCACCGCGTCGCCCACGGTGACTTGTCTCTCCAGCCGCCACACTCAACTCGGATAGCTTGGCTAGCAAGCGGTCCACGAACATTTGCGGCGCAATCGGAGTGTTGCTCTCGGTCCTCCACTTCAAGTTGTTTTCTCGGTTCTGCTGCTTGCGTACGGACGCTAGCCGATCCTTTTTCTGGCTGAGCAATTGACTGTCCCTGAAAAACATCCTTGTCTTGTGTATGCCTTGAATAGTGGCCTCGCGGGCCCGAGAGTCCGCCATGTGCTTGCTGCAGTACGACTTGAGCGTCGATTTCGATGCTACGGCGCCCTGCACGCCTTTTTCCATGTGCATGTAGAGCCCGGCCCTCTTGGCACAAGTCACGTGATACGCCTGGAAACAACTCCGGTTGCAACACTGGATGCATGCTCCCGTCTTCTGCTTGCAGATATAGCACAACAACTTCCAGCGATTCCTTGGAATGGCATCCACGCCTTCGATGGGCTCCAAGCACACCGGGTTGGCAAAGTATACCTCGTTGATCCAGAGCGCACAAACCACATGGCTCCACACGCCGTTGTCCAATTGCTTAAAGGCCCCAGTCTTGCTGGGGCAGAAGGCACACGCAACGCTCGTGCCTTTACAGACCATACACCTCCGGCAAAACCACTGCCCCTCGGGAATAAAGGCTATTCCATAACATTCCTGGTGCACGGCAATATTGCACCCATCGCAGAACACTATGGCGTTCGAGTTATCACACTCCAGGTCATTACAAACCGCACATCGCTGCTCAGAGATAGACTCCACGCCACCGGTTCCATCGTCGCTACCGTACTTGTCGTAATTATACTCGAGCGTCAAGTCATGGTGCTCGGGCTCCGACACCGTCGACATGAGTGACGATAGCTTGTGCCACTCGAGCTCAAGTGTACTGATTAAAATTTCAAACACCTCGCTGGAAATCAGGACGGACGGGTTTCTATCGTTGTACCAGTTCAAATACAACTCGTCCTGCTCGTCCATGTCATAACTCACATAATGACCGGACGCGCCCACCGTGGTCCTGATGTATGTCGGCGACGCTTTGGCGGTCCTGTGGTGGCGGAAGCCGTATTTGTGCAAGGCCTTGGCGACCCTGTTTTTTGGCGGGGCTGCTCGGGCATCAAGCGCCTTTTGCTGTAGCACCGTGTTGGATATGTACCCATTGGTGGCTTGTTTCAGCACCAAGGGCCCTGCTATGGGCGCAGGTGCCACCTTGCTGCGACTGATTACGACCTCCAATCTTCTGGAATCATCAAGATCGGGATAGAGCTCGGTCAAGTCCCGTTCCTCCCGTGGCCGTGTGTCCATTGTGGCTCCGTACGAAAGGTTAATCGCATTACGGTGCATGGAAAGCGATGGTCGTGCGCACAATAGGCTGGCGCGTATCAACGCGCCCCCGCACCACCGGTGCTCGAAGAAGGCACATTCACCGCCGATAATCGCAAGCCCAGACCTCACCCTGGATGTGGAGCTTCCACGTGGGCCTCCCGCCCCTGTGGGCACTTCTTGCCGCTTCAATGCGCTCCATCACCCGGCGTCACATTTCGGCTCGTTGTCTTGTAATGTCCACCAACACCTCCGCACATCGCTTGGTAGCATACAAGCAGTTATACTTTGTCCCGCTAATCGTGATTGTCGTGGTCAAGTTAAAGCGTTGGGGTTGCGAGCACTGTGTAACTTTCCGTTTTGGTGGGGGACCCTATGAACCGGAAACTGTTGCGCACTCATTGGAGACACTACCCATTATCAGTTAGTACACTCTGAATTTTGACGACGGTTTTTGGCAGCCTTTAACATAGTGGGCCCGGAGCAGCAATCCCTGGGAACCGCTCCACTGTAGTTTTCAGCACCTTCAAAATTCCGGTTCCTTGGGGTGCTCGTTAATATCTCAGGGCATACTATGCAGGTGCCGTACTGGTGGATTGCATACTCCAAAAGCAAGGACATTTTCAATGCAAAAGCGCTCAGGACTTCTTTTTCGATCATGGGCAACAATACTTCGTCCACACGGAAATTATCGGCCTCCCATAGACATGCCGCTCCGTTCCGCAAGTCTAATCAGTCTCAGAACAACTACCAGAATTTGGAGGAGGAGTTCAGTGACTTAATCTTACATGAAGTGAAACGGCAAAAGGAGAGGACCGGGAACGCGGGCTCGCATGGCGACGCCTACACCACCGCCAACACTCTGTTGAACGAGCGAAGTTCCTCTCGAGGCGATAATTTCACCGAAGACCTAATTGAGGATGAATTCAACGAGCTCAATCAGGGTATCATGGACAGCGACGAGGTCACGCGCAATATCTTGCCGGATACCGGCTCGGACGACGATAACGCCATGCAAATTGACGAAAGCACTGCTGCGGGCAGCAGCCAATCTCCCTTAGAAGAAGACAACATTACGAAGGTCGACTTCTCCAAGATTCTGCAGCTGGCCGTGGACCGTAAGCCTCCTCTTTCGGCCCAGAACTCCAACTGCAGTGGATCCACTACCACCAACAACTCTGGCAACCAAGCCAAGCCCACAAACGAATTAGTTTCAGTGAGAATCAAATGGGTCAACCACTCCCATGAGGCAATCACCAAGGTTGCCATCATTGGGTCCTTTTCCAATTGGCGTGATGTAATCAAGTTGAAGCCATCCCAGAGCAGCCAAAACGAGTATTCCACCACGGTGAAATTGCCCCTCGGTGTGCACAAGTTGCTCTATGTGGTGAACAACGAGTACCGTGTCTCCGAGCTGTTACCAACTGCAACAGACCAAGAGGGTATCTTGTTCAACTGGTTCGAAGTCTTGGACCCCCACCATCTCTTCAATAAGTCCATGAGCCAGAGTACCTTGGCTAACCAGGATGCTAATATTGTGCAGAGTGCTGGTGAACATAATGCCACGCAAATCCAGCAAAAATCCAACAGCTACTTGGTGAAGGAGTCTCTCAAGGAGAAGGGCCTGGCGCATGAGCATGTCGAGTACCTGGATCAGATACCGCCACCCAGCGATATGTCCGGTCAAAACTCACATGACCACTCCTACACCTCGCTTACAGAGGAAGACGAGTACAGGCTGCCCATAATGGAGTACTCTTCTGAGATCCCAGAGATGCTAGTGGACTACAACTACTTCAAACGCAACTCCCTTGACTATGAGCTTCCCGAACCCCCGCATCTTCCAGCCCATTTAAACAATGTTTTACTAAACAAGATGTCGGGACAGCAACAGCAAAACCACTCCACAAACATCCCCCAAATTGGCGAAGACCCTGGCTTTACGAAAAGACCAGCTTTGCGCCGTGCAGATAGCTCATACTATGCCTCCAACAAAGAGGCGTACCACCGGTCAATACCTAACCACGTGATCCTAAACCACTTGATGACCACCTCAATCCGGAACGATGTACTCACAGTGGCGTGCATTACCAGGTACTCAGGGAAGTTTGTGACTCAAATCATGCATTCTCCTGCTGATGTGGTGCCAGATAAAGCTTGAGGTCATTCGCGTTTCATATTTGTTACACATGCTTCTGTTGTGCATACAGCGCGGCTACCCACACCAGAGCCACTCAACTCTTCGGCCACAAAGATACACTCATCAGACATGGCGTGGGACAAACTAATTCAGCTTTTGAACAAGGCAGGAGATCTGATTAAAAGCCCCAAAGGATTGGAAGTGGTTGATGATGCGTTTGACCATGAGGAGATGCGGTACAGGGCCATGGAATCCGTGCTTTTGAGGCTAGATAAAGAGATGAAACATTACCTAGAGTCCCTTAAGCTCTTGGCTACGGTGCAAGAAAATATGGCGCTGATCCTCGCTGGCTTTCATGGCACACAGCAGAACACGGTGGCCCAGCTTTATCATACAGCCATGGAGGATTTGAGCAAGTTGACCATCAACGACTTGGAGTATCCCTACTTCCATACTGTTTTGGGACCATTGGAGAAATTCAACACTCACTGTGTTCAGTTGAATCATGCAATCAAGAAGAGGTACTGGAAAAAGGCCGATTTAGAGGCAATTTTACTCAAACGCAAGGAATTAGAAGATTTCCAGATAGACGACATATCTTACCAGCTTGATGTGGCGGATATCGAGGCGGAATTAGAAGAGCGCAGAAAGAGCTACGAGTACTTTAACGAGCTGTTAAAAACGGAGCTACCCAAGTTGGTGGAAATGCGCATTCCGTACTTGAACCCGCTGTTCGAAGCGTTCGTCAAGATCCAACTCCGGTTTTTCAATGAGAATTTCCAGAAAATTAGCGATGTACAGGCTCTTTTGGACGAGGAATCTCGTCAGTCGTTCATAGACGGAGCTTACGAGGGGAAGATGGACGAAATCCTAGCCCAGATCAATCAACTCACCATCACCCATTGATAAAGGAAGTGGAAGACGCGAATTATTCAGCACACGTCAGGCTCTCTGGCTTTATGAACTGGCGTGTTTGTAGTGGCGTGTAATATCTAGCTCCCGATATCGCTTGTTCCGGCGCTTGTAGCATAACGCGATCACTACTAGATTTTTTTGGCGCTCGATGCACTCCGCACCCCCGCCCATGAACGCTTCCGGCAACCGAGAACATCTCCAGGCACCAACAACTACAAACCTACCATGCTTCGAAAGCGCCTTTCTAGGTGGGCAGCTAAGAGTGACGGGGAGCAGTCATTGTGTGCCTTTACCGAAAATTTCTGGCTTTACTACATAGAATGCCTCGACGAGCCTGTACACGGTGACCATGCCGATATCCTTCCTCCCAATCCCAAGAAATACACGAGCAGTTCCACACAAGTCTCGCAAGTCAGGGATTTCTTTGGGTCTGAATATCCCCTGCCGTCCAACTCCCAGATTATCGCCCTGTTGAAGTCTCCTTTCACCCTGGGCGATATTATCAAAGCGTTCCATTTGATCCGCTTCTTCCAGCTCAGTGAGTGTGGCTACTTCATCACCAACGATGGATTTGAACGGAGCGGTGCCCCCATCAATTTTCAAGGAGCAGAAAACTGGGAGCACGTGGTGTGTTATCTTGACGCACTTCTCTTTGCCATGTTTGCCAATTTGGAAAGCTTCGAGCCTATCCTCTTCCTCTCCAACCAGCACTCAAATCCTCTTATAACGCAGCTTCTGGGATTGTTGCGCGTACATGTGAACCTATTGCGCCTGGGAAACCTTATCACCACAGATATTACGAGGAAGATCTGCGAGTGTCTCTGCAAGCTCGGCTTCCAAGATGCCTTAAGCCATCATCAACAGGACTGTGCGCCGCTCTTTGAGTTTTTAACCGAGACTTTGTCAATGCCGTTGCTTACTTTCCGGGTTCAGATTCAACATTCCGGCAAGCATGACGACGATGACATGAAGTACCTGAAAGAAAGAATTCTTTTCGTCTCAATTCCAGAAGATGATAGTGATTCGGAGGACGACACCATTCTCTTGGAGGAGTGCTTGGAGCACTACTTCAACAACTCTATATCTGTGAAACGAGAGCTTCAAAGAAGGGCAACTTTGGAGGAGCTGCTAAATGCCACGGATGACGCTCTGCCAAGCAACGCCGCTGCCCCCAAATCAGAGTCTTCTTATGTCGTTCGCTCCAATAGCTCCCTAGCAATGAGCAATGTCCCTTCCCAGGGGACTCCGGGAACAAGCGGAGCATCTTCTGCCGGCAATCAGCCTCAAGCACGGGCTCGTTCGTCAACTTTATCCTTCTGGTCCATTTCTAGCAAGGAATCGAAACCACGCGAGGTAATCCTTCCCGCATGGATGTTGTTGCGTCTCCTTCCGTTTTACACTGACGATAATGATACCAACAAAAGCAATGAGAGTATCGCCAGAAATACTCATGAGTTTGCAAACCGCCGGCCGGTGTTGCCCATATGCTTGAAGCGGTACTCTTTTGCCATGGATAAGTCCCATGGCGTCCGTTCTCTGAAGAGAATCATCATTCCCCCGGTGATCGACTTGCCCGCGTTTGTTGCTGACTGTGCTCCTACGCAAATGGCACCGACGCAAAGCTTCAAATTGATTCTTGAAAGCGCAATCTGTCACCGTGGAAAAACTATTGAGTCCGGCCATTTTGTCTCTGTGGCTCGCAAAAATACTCACGTCGAGAATGAAACTCTTGAGGAGTCTTTGGATGCGGCTTGGTACCTATACGACGATTTGAAGGCATCAAGAGTGGTGACTAAAAAATTCAAAGACGTTTTTGAGTCGGAATGGCCATACATGTTATTCTACAGGCTAGTTGCTGTTGATGGTGTGGGCCAGGGTAACAGCTCTCAGCTGTCATTAGACTCGACGAAAAGCTCTGTTATGGCACCAAGGGGGCACAAACCCAGCTATTGGGTGGATGACCAGCTCACACCGATACTCTCGCCAGCAGAAGACCATGAAAGTGGCTCAGTAAATACAGTGCCGGGCCCGAAATTGACCCCTAGAGCTGTTCAAGATTCCATGGATCCCAGCGTGCCGATACCCCCAATTTCCCCCAACAGCCCAAGCTTCGTCGATATTCGAAAACGTTACTTTTGGTATATCACTGACAAGGAAAAAAACTACTATAAAGAGTCTGCATCTGCATCTAAAAAGGGGAGCCGCAGCATGAGTATATGCTTTACCCCGCAATTTCGGAGGAACAGCCAATGGAGTGATTATTCCAATCCCAGTGCACTTACGCTTGAAGGAGGCACCTCGATTGGCGGTAAGTATAAGCTCGATGCAGATGATCTCAAAAGCAACTTGGAGAAGATAGTTCTCAAGACACAGGATGCTCTGGACAGTGAAACTCTGCGTGAGGGCAAATTGCCCAAACATGACAAGAAGGCTGCTGACCATAACAAAAACGAAGAACCGAGAGAGCGGCTGAGGCATCATATCCACCGCATATTTAGCCATGAGAAAGACCGCCCACCCTCTTTGACCAGGAGCCACATCAAGAAGAAGAGAGCGGACTACAAGAATGACAAGTGCGTCATTTCATGAACCATGCGGCATTTGCATTTTACTCACTATGAATATTTCCAGTAAGGGAAAGCCGAGACACCCGGCATTAGTCTGTGGAGCATTAAGCTTAGGAATTTATTTTGGGCCTTCAACTTCGGAAGCTGGACTCATGGCCAAGCAAAGACAATTTCGTCGCCAATGCTCTTGATCTGCTAGCCATCACAACGGAAGCAATCGAAAACGTGACACCCTGTGACGTGCTAGTCATGGAGATACTTACCTTTGGTAGCGCGGACATTCGGTTGTTTCGAGTGATGTGGACTCTATTAACCATTGACAGTAAAGCAATGGAGTTTCATCTCAGATGCTTACATGCACGTCGCATGGCATGCTGGAAGTGATGATCTTCAAAAAAGGACCTTACATCATCAGAATGGTATACTTATATCCGAGGAGTACATAAATACCTTATTGTTCACCTCCTTTAGAATTGATAATCCATACCGGGGATGATTTGTGTTAAGATTGGGTTTGCCAAGACAAGAAGGATTGGGATTTCTCGCTGATATATCTTACTTGTGTCAATGAAAGGCAATGGGGAGGGCAAAAGCGGGAAACCCCAAGGGTTGTGCCCCACTGCTGTATCCCAGAAAAGCGTCTTTAGAGCACAAAGTTGCTGAAGAACCTTCTATAGAATAACAAACATTGTCCCTTGAATTCAGTGTGTTCAGAGTGCCCGAGGGTCCAAGCTGAATGTAAATTTCGAGCACCAGGCTTCTGTCCTTGTAGCATGATGAGTGAAGACGGCCTGATGTGGGAAACCATCTAAGCCATGTCATACCGCCAAGGTATTTTGAGACATATGCTTGTGTCTTGCTCATTCCGACATCTTGCAAGTATTGCTTGGTCTAGAGTAGTCTTCAGCAGTTAGCGAAAGCTTATCGTAATTTCAGCTCTGTGGTTGTCTGCATGGCAAACTGAACAAGCTGCGGCCTCGAGTCCGAGAAGTCGAGCTCGCGCGGCACACTTCGAGCCAGCCATGATGGCCCCCGTGTTTGCGGATCTTTACATTAAATTTTCGGCTTCGTTCGGTTTCCCTCGAGTAACCTCGGAAGGATTTATGTCGCTAGTGGTCGGGACGGACGCTTCAAGCGCGAGGCATTGGAGGTGGACGCGAGGTGACGTGCGTTCTGTCAGGTCGCGATGCCATGGAAAATTGACCCATCTCGCTTCCCAGCGCTACAACCTAGGCCATTATGGGGAAAAGAAAAGTTGCAATTGACGACTCGGATATCGATCTCAGCTCTACGGACGAATCTGAGGCTGAGGCAGGCGCCCAGGATCCCGGAGCGGGGGAAATGGTGGACGTGGACTTCGACTACTTCGACCTCGATCCAGACGTGGACTTCCACGCCACCAAGACGTTTCTCCGCCAACTCTTTGGAGACGACGCCAGCAAGTTCGACATTTCCGGCTTGGCCGATTTGGTCTTGACGCAAAATTCTGTGGGAACAACCATCAAAACCGACGGGAAAGAGAGCGACCCGTTCGCTTTGCTCAGTGTCATCAATGCCACTGCCAATGCCGACAAGCCTGCGGTAAGTGGGCTTGTGGACTACATTCTCAAAGTCACGCAGCCCAATGCTGAGTTCAACATGATTCTACACAAGCTCCTTAGACCCGGAAAGAGCACCAAGGACCAGTCCAAGCGCTTCAAGGTGGGGTTGGTGATCAGTGAGCGAATGATTAATATGCCTGTGGAGGTTGTTCCTCCCATGTACAAGATGTTGTTGGAGGAGATGGCTAATGCAGAGGATGCGCACGAGAAGTACGAATTCGACTATTTCTTGGTTGTGTCCAAGATCTTCAAGTTGGTTGATGCTACAATCGAAGACGACGCGGGAGAGCAAAAGTCTAAGAAGAAGAAGGCAGACAAGTCTCAGGAGGAGTTTGACTACTTCCACTATGAGGACATCATTCTCGAGGAGAACGCCAAGTATCACGGTCGCTACGAGTACACGGACAAGCTCCAAGAAACCGACTCTCGGAGAGTGTTTACGGAGTACGGCATAGACCCCAGGCTAAGTCTTCTACTCTTGGACAAGGCGGGCTTACAGAAGTCCGTGCCGGAAATGGCAGAAAAGTTCCCTCCTTTTTAATAGGTGCTCTCTTTAGCTTAGCAACACTTCGAGCCAGACCCAGAAATTCACTTCAGTACACCTTAAGATACGTCAGATGCACCCACCGGATCAGCAGGTCGAGGTAGAGTTGGTCCCAAGTACCATTAGGGGGTCTCCTAAGCCCAGTAAACCTACGCCGGGTAATCTAGTCCTTGTAAACCGTTGCTGACTTTTTTAGGCTCCAGCTGCTGCTTTTGCTTGTGATGGAGTGGTGGTTATCATCGCATTTATACATACTTCAGTCGCAGTCACTCACAAATTGTAAATGCAAAAATCACACTGGATAAACCAATGAAACAGAAATGTGAGTGACGCAACACCAGGGTAAAAATCCCCCAGTAAAGCCCCTTCACCCGAAATCGACAAAATCACACCAGCATATTAGAAAAAGATCTATGATTAACTGAGGCGAAATCATTTCTGGCATGATTGCACTCCGGTGCTCTTGTTAGCTCAAGCCGCAGACCCACGCGACCACGGTGTGCATAGAGCACAGAAAATTTTGTTCAAATACACCTTCGGAAATTTCACCTGCAAGCACCACGCCCAAATGCCGCCCCCTCATAAGAACCAGGCGCTCCGCCCTGAAAATGTTTTAAAGCGTGCCGGAGACCTCATTGCTGTTGACGAGAAGGAAGCAGCACTTGAAACACTTTATGATTTGATTACATCCAAGAGAACCCGTCACTTGCCAGTGGAGGAGTTGGAGCCCATTGGATTGTTGCTCATCGAATTGGCGGTGGATTTGAGAAAAGGCAAGTTGGCCAAGGATGCCTTGCACCAGTACAAGAAGAATGTGCAGTCGTCAGAGAACGGCTTGGAGTCCGTGCAAGTCATTGTTCGTAGATTCATTGCGTTAGCCGAGAAGAAGTTGAACGAGGCTCAAGCCAAAGCCGACATTCAGATCGACCAGAACGTCGAGGAAGACTTGGAGAACAACCAGACCCCTGAAACCATTTTGCTCTCGACAGTGTCCAACACCGATTCTGCTGATAGAACCGAGAGAGAGTTGGTCACCCCATGGCTCCGGTTCTTATGGGAAGCCTTAAGAGCTGTCTTGGATATTTTGAGAAACAACTCGAAGACCGAGGTCACCTATTCTGCTATCGTGAACCAGGCCTTCCAATTTTGTTTGAAATTCAACAGAAAGGCTGAATTCAGAAGATTGTGTGAACTTTTGAGAGTGCACATGCAATCCGTCACCACCCAGGTGCAAACAAAGACCCCTATGTCCAACGCCAATGCTATTGACTTGTCTGATGCTGAGACTGTTCAGCGTTACTTGGAGCAGCGTTTCTCGCAATTGAACATCTCCGTCAAATTAGAATTGTGGCAGGAATCCTTCCGCTCTGTCGATGACGTGCACGCTTTGATCACAGCTTCAAAGAAAGCTCCTAAGCCTGTTATGATGGTCAATTATTACGAGAACTTGGCCAGAATCTTTGCTGTTTCTGAGAACAACCCATTGTACCACGCTGCTGCTTGGAACAAGTTCTTTAATTTGTTCTCGCAGTCGCCCATTGCTACTGATGAGCAGTTGCAGCGTTATGCATCGGTGCTTGTATTGTCCACATTGGCTATTCCAACCAAGTCATTGAACATCAACGAGACCGTTGTCGACGACCAAAAGTCCAAGAACACCAAGTTGAGTGCATTATTGAACTTGAACCAAATCCCGACTAGGGAGTCGTTGATCTCCTCCATCGTCAATAAGTCTATCTTGAGATTCGTTGACCCTGCAATCAAGGAATTGTTTGAGATCATGAGCGACACCGAATTTCATCCATTGACCATAAAGGACAGGGTTGCCACCGTTTTCAAGGCCATCCAAAATGATAGTGAGTACAAGAAGTACATTCCTACTTTGACTGAGGTTGTCTTGATAAGATCTTTCCAACAGGTGTCCCAAATCTATGAGGCAGTGAAATTTGACTTCTTGATTTCTTTGGGACAAATCGAGGGCACTGAGTATACTTTGTCACCATTGGAGATTGAGGACTTGATTGTCAACGCCATCAAGAAGGGACATTTGTCCATGACCATTGATCACGAGAGCCAGGTCATTACCTTCAAATCGAATCCATTTGAGGACTCTTTCACTGACTCGTTGTCCTCGAAATTGCAAGCTTCTTCAGCTGAGTTGGTTAGATCTCAATTGTCAAAGTTGGCTTCGACTTTAGCAAGCACATACAAGGTCACTGACCCACAAGCGAACGCTCGCAGAAAACACATTCGTGACAGTGCCTTCCAGAACGCTCTTACCGACTTCAAGAGAGAGCAAGAAGAGCTCGCTGATCGGGTCAGAGTCTTGAAGGAGCGCAAGAATCTTGAGGATCAACTTAGACGTAAACAGGAAGAGCTCGCCGCAAAGCAGAGACAAGAAAAGTTGATTGCCGAGCTGAAGGCCGAAGCAGAGAGATTGGCCGCAGAAGAAGAAAGAAAGACTCAAGAGAGGATTGCAAGGGACAAGAAAGCGATCCTCGATAATGACAAGAGAAGAATTGCTGAGGAAATCAATGCCAAGGGTATTATTGAGATTGACATGAGCAACTTAGATGAACTAGACACCGACAAGTTGCATAGTATGCAAATCGAACAGTTAAGCAAGGACAGAAAAGCCTTAGAGGAAAGAATGACTGTCGTGTTCAAGAATGCCGACCACTTGGAGAGAGCAAAGAGAAAATACGAGTTGAAGCTTCTCGAGGAAGATGCTGGCCAGCAGAAGGACAGAGATGTTTCTGCATATGAGGAATTGAAGCAAGCCAAAATCCAAAAAGCAAAGAAAGAATTTGACTCTGCCACTGAAAGCAAAGAGCGTATGGCTCGCATTCTCCCCGACTACGAATCCTTTAAGAAGTCCATCGACGAGCAAAATGCAACTAAGATAGCTGACATGAAGGCGAAGGCCAAAAAAGCGTTTGAAGAAGCCAAGGCAGCCCGTATTAAGCAAGTGAAGCAACAACGTATAGAGGAGTTGAGAAATGAACGCGAGAAGGAACGTATTCTTGCCGAAGACGCCGCGCGTAAGAAATCTAGAGAGGAGGAAATGCTCAGATTCAAGGAGGAATTGAGAAAACAGAAGGATGAAGACTTGGCCAAGAGGAAATCACTGGAGGAGGCTGCCAGGGCAAATACTGGTTCTTCGCAAGGTGCCTACAGACCCCCAGCCTACAGACCACCAGTCAACAGACAACCAGTCAGCAGACCCCCAGTCGACAGTTCCCCAGCTTCATCTGCTCCTAGTGCGCCTAAGCGGGAAATGACTTATGCCGAGAGGTTGAAGATGAGGAGAGAGGGCAAACTCCAATAGGCAGAGGTATAATCAACACAGCTTCAAGTATTGAACGGCAAGTGTAGCGCATATGCGGGGGTGCACTGTGCATGAGTGTCCTCGCGAATCTATACACGACAAACACATGACGAGAATTTTCTTTCACGTACATCAACTTGCCCGGTTTTAGAAGCACAATGATCACAGTCATCGGGTCTTTAAACTACGACTTGGTGACTTTCACCCCCAAAGTTCCTGATGCAGGTGAGACTCTTCAAGCGACATCTTTCGAAAACCACTTGGGCGGAAAAGGCCTCAACGAAGCGCTTGCGTGTGCTAGGTTGTCTAAGAATGGCAGTACTCAAATCCGAATGATCGGAAAAATCGGCTCCGATTCCTTTGGAAAAGAATTGAAACAAGCCCTTGTTGATGCAAAAGTTGATACCGCTCATGTGGAAACAATTGACAACCAGACATCTGGTGTTGCTGTCATTCTTGTGGAAGAATCTGGCGAGAATAGAATCCTAATAACTGCTGGGGCAAACGGTGATTTGAGGCCCACAGAGCAGGACTTTGAAACCTATTTCACCAGCGGTGAAGAAGGTGATTTCGTGGTATTGCAAAACGAGTTTCCTGCTGTTGTTGACAGCATCAAGTGGATCAAGAGCAATAGAAGTAAAGTTAACATTGCTTATAATCCCTCTCCATTCAATGAAGCTCTCATCACACCACTGATATTGGGCAAAGTCGATTTTTTAATTGTGAACGAAGGAGAAGCATTGGATGTCGCCAAGAGCATTCTATCCAAAGACGAGATCAAAGGCTTCAACCAATCCATTGACGAGGATAAAGTGAAGGGGTTCGGTGGTCTAGCCTCAAAACTCCAAGGCATGATTAATCAGGCCAACGTGAGTACAGTGGTGGTCACAATGGGTGCTTTGGGTAGTGTGTTCGCCAGTAGAGGAGAAGAGCCAGTATTCGTCAAGTCTCACAAAGTGGAAAAGGTTGTCGATACGACAGGTGCTGGAGACACCTTCTTCGGGGGTGTCGTCCTGCAGCTTGCTCAAGGCTTTACCACGAGAGAAGCAGTGGAGTTCGCAACAGCCGCCAGTGGTTTGGCCATTCAGACCAAAGGCGCTGCGGAGGGTATACCTCACTATACAGATGTTGCCAGAGAAAGAAGTGATTAAGACTATATTCGTCATGTTATAAAATCATCTATTGTATTTTTGAGCCACATCAGCTTCTTTTACGAAGGCCAACAGAGGCTGGGGAAATCGACTTTCCAGAGGCATGGACATATTCGTTGACCTGGGCCGCAACACCACCTGAGACCGACAAAACCCTCTTGGACTTTCTGGTGGGCTTTCTTTTGTATATCTCGATGTAGAAAGCAATAAATAACACAAGGTAAGAGGACAAAATACTGCAACCAGAATATGCGGCAAGCATGGTACCAGCACAATCACCACAGAACGGCAACAGATCGATCAAAGAAGGAAAGTGGGTGAAAAGAATTTTTTGGTAGGTTGCAAAGTAAACGAAACCCAAGTCCAAGACAAACTGGATGATTTGGAAGCGCGTTACCCACTCTTTCCACCAAACTCTGATACCTCTGGCAGCCAAGAAGTAGTACCAATACATGACCACGTGTACAGTTAAATTCAAGGAGATGGGGACCCAAGAAATAGGCGTCAACCCAATTAATTGCGTGTAACACAACAACGCAGTGGCGCCGTGGTGGTAGGTGTGAAGGAAAGTGAGTTTCTTTTGCTTGACCACCAAGAATATGGTGTCCAAAAATTCCCAGAATTTCACCAAATAATTCAAGTAGTACAAGGTGACCAACTTCTGAGTCCATGCTGCGGGGTTGCAGATGGCGTAGAAAATGCCGTTCTTGGCGATGATGGGTATCAATTCCTCCAACATCAACGCGAGCAAAGTGAGCGACACAGTGGTGAGAAGGAAATTGTGGACCTGAAACAAGCCGTTCAAGACAAGCGGCCTGAGCTTGAACTTCTTGAAGATGAAGTCACCTCCGAAAACAAGCGTATAATACACGGCAATAGCACTTGCAATCACGGGGAACGTGGAGAAGGCAGTTTCATGGGGAATAAATTGGAATTTCGAAGGGACAAAAGACCCAGATGTAGCCTTGGTGACGAGGGAGTCAAAGAGCGGCCATAACTCCACAATGAACGGCGTCTCCACTGAGTATCCTGGGAAAAACAGCATCACTAACTCTTGTTTTGAGGCCAGAAATTTTCGAGGAATTCATAGACACATGAAGACGCGCGTGCATATAAGTGTTCGCCGGGTATGTTAAGGCATAGTAATTTGTCCCTCACATGTGCGTAGCCGAGTGGCGGATGCCGAATTAAAAGCATGTTTTTTTGCACAAACTACAGAAGGGAGGCGAATTTTTCTCCTCTATTCATAAATACAAGCGGGTTTTAGGCCTCGGTTAATGTGTCTTTAGTGCGCGTCATCAATATGAACGCGGGGAGTGCAAAGCGCGCATCCAAAGTAGCCAGCTGCGGAAAAGACGCCGGAACGTTGATGTCCCTTGTGCCGCTTCCTCAAACGCTCATTCCATTTTTGGAGCCATATTTGCCAGCGAAACGACAAGGAAGGCCTTTTGTCACGCTCACATGGGCTCAGTCGCTTGACCTGCGCATAGCCCGCCGGCCCGGTGTGCAAACCCACATTTCTCATGTCGAGACCAAAACCATGACCCATTATCTTCGGGCCTATCATGATGCTATACTCGTGGGCGTTGGCACGGTGTTGGCCGATGACCCAAAGCTCAACTGCAGGTATGGCAACTTCTCGAAAATCAGGCCCGTGGTCGTAGACCCGCAAGGCAAATGGGTTTACTCCACTTCTACTCTTTGCCGCATACACGAAGATCATCAGGGCCTAGCGCCTTTCATAATCATTGACACCGATGTCGAGCCGACCAGTGAAGAGATTAAACTTCTAGCAACACACGATGGGGCGTTTCTCAAAATGGACTTTGGTGACGATCGAGTACTGAATTGGCCTGGTATGCTTGATCTCCTCGCCCAGTTCAATGTTTCATCAGTAATGGTGGAGGGAGGGTCGGTGGTAATCAATGACTTGCTCCAAAGCTCTTTAGTTGACTCGGTTATCGTGACCATAGGTCCTTTATTCTTGGGACGTGATGGTGTCCAGGTCAGCCCCGCAATGGAGATGCTGCTTGCTGATACCACATGGTGGAAAGGCGAGAAGGATACAGTGTTAGCAGGGCGCCTTAAGCCAAAAGAAGATAAGGAGAGTTAAAGGAACAATACTATATTCCCGAATCTTTTATTTCTTATTATACAGCAGGTATGGGTCTACAAGCAAATTCTGTAAGATGCATAACGACCGGAGGTCTCCGATCTTCGGATGATTTTCACAACATCACCCCTCTTCAAACCCAAGTAGCGAGCAACAGGGTCTTCTCTTTGTATTCTGGGCAACTGGGATTCCTTCAATCTGTATCTGTCCAACAATTCTTTCTTTTCGTCTCGCGATAACCGTATGTGCTTGGGCACCAACTCGTGGTGTGTGATGTTCACGATCAAATCGCTTTCTTGGAAAACTTCAATTGTGGCAGGCGACACAGTGGGGATCAATTTATTGGCACTGGGTGTGATGGATGTTTGGTATATGAAAATACCTGTGCTGAAGTTCTTTTCGCTGATGTGGATGCAGAAGTTTCTCATGGTCTTAATACCGACAGAAGCTTCATCACAAAACTCCACCCATAAGGAGCCCATGTCAGGAAACTTTTCTGCGGCTTCAGGAGTGGGTTGCGCTTGAAAACACATCAATTTTCTTTGAGCTTCTCCCATGGGGCAGATCCGGGCCCTGAACTCCTCCAACAGCATGTTGATCTCATCATCGGTAATGAAATAGCCCTTGTCTCTGACCATCTCCTTGACGGTCTTGAAGGTTCTCCACAAACGAGACGTGGCTCTTTCGGTGTCTTCCATCTTCTGTTGGTCCCCTAGTTTGTATTGAAAATTCAGCCATTCGCATCTCAAATTTTTTTTGTGCTCGGCACACTTACACAACCTAGTGGATACTACTCTATCATCTATTTAGCACCCTCATCGAACTTGCGACAGAAGCGTAGTTCAATGTCAGAGCTCGACTTCCAAATCATAGTTTTAATTGTTTGTAGCGTCATTGTCGTATCGAGCTGCTTGCCTTTACACGAGAGCATCAACCACTCGGATGGCGGTATTTTCGCTTTCATTTCGCTGGTTCTGGTATCAAACTTTTCCGTCAAGTATTGCAATATTTTGCTGACACGTAGCATGCTATGAGAGGTTAGCTTGATCGAACTCTCTAGCATGGGTAGTTTCTTGATTTTCTTCTGAGACTTGTTCCCGATCTTTATGTTCGCGGGAAGCTCTTCGTATTTCACTTCAAGAAGTTGAAACGTTATTTTCGGCAACTCCTTCGCCGAAAACTTGTTGTATAAGACCAATGCACCGATCCATTTGGGAAGAGTTAACCTCAACTGATCCACCAAGTAATTTTTACCCACACTGAAATCCTCGAGGCCGAAGATCTCCTCCAAATGGAAGCTAAACAAGTCTCTATAATTGCCAAGATCTGGCGAGCTTTCATAAATAATTATGAGGAGATGTTTGGGAAACATGCTTTCTGTGATGATCGGCCGGTATTCTGCGTCATTTTCATCTCTGAAACAATTATACGGCTTGAGAAGAGACTCCACATTCTTTTTGGATCCCACAACAGAATATTTCTCCTGGTAGAACTTTTCATTGAAGTAAAGCATTTTTGTGATTGAATTGTCGGGAACCGAGCTGGGCGTTTCAACCGAAGCCTGTGAGGCAGTTTCAGCCTCATTTACAATTGAATCTGGCATAACTTTGGCTTGGGGCACATTGGCCTTTGACGACTTTCGAGAGAAAAATCTCTTTCTTATGTTCTCCTTCTCGCCATCCGTTTCATTACTAGCCACTTTTTGTTTGCATTTTGTGGCCTTAATTGTTTCTCTAAGCTGTTCGTCAGCTCTCCATTCATAAAGGCAATACCCATAAAGAATGGAGTTTAAAAAGATCCTGGCAGGCCAGAACCGATCGTCTTCGTCCACCTTGGCATTCAGCGAACAAACCGACCCGATATTGGGGTAGTACTTAATAAGCTCATCGTAGTAAATTTCCACGTTACTATATGAAGTTTCGTTTAATGTCACGAATAACTTCCCGGACTTAATATCAACATCACACCAGTTGCTCAATATTTCCACTGTTTGGTGGTTTTCAAAGTAGTTGTCCATAAATTCCGTACGTTCCTTGACCCCACTTTCAGAGAGTCGTGTCGCATTATTTGAAAGCAGAATCTCAACGTCTTTGCAGATGAATATGTCCCATATCTTGATATCTCCGTTTGAGTATAAAGTGAGAACTTGCCGCTTGTTATTGAACATCCTTTTTGCAATGATGGACTTCGGATACACTTGGAATAGCTGGAACGCAGCTTTGTTGAAGGGAATAGAGACAATTTGAGAAGAAGGAATCGGATAAAGTAGAATTTCAATCGGGGTTTCATCGACGAGGGACTTTTCACTAGAAGTGTCTGCCAGTTTCGGAGAAATGTCTTTGTAAGTGTTTACAAATTCGGATGAGGGCCCTCCGTTGATACTGAGAAACATTGATGAGTGCTGGAGATTGCTTACCAAATCCTTTTCGTGATCGGCTGCGTTGCCAGAGAGAGTAGATTGTAACTCCATGGCAGGAGTGTCCATGGAGAGATGACTCACTATGTCATAAAAGTCTGAATTCAAGTCTGATTTATCCGCAAGCGTACCATTAATGGTAACGCTCATGCTATCCTCGTTTTGTCTCTCAATGGTCTCGGCTATATCAACGCAGTTGTGAAGATATTGAAATTCAGCCAAACTGGAGGTATCAGGCACATGAAATCTTTTTAAGGAATCGTAGGTGGAGGCAAAAATCGATGAGTCATTCTCAACACAAAGAGAGATTACAGGGGAATCAGTTTTGGCCAACAAAGTGCAGATACCGATACGCTCATCAACGAACGCAGCGTCCGAGCTTGAGAATGTATGGCCTCGATAGTGATGAAGTTGGTCATTTTCTGAAAAGGAGGATAAGTATCTGAGATCGGTTTTCACAATGTTCCCTGCCTTATCTCCAGAGTAGAATTCTTTAA
Source organism: Metschnikowia similis (assembly GCA_002370765.1). Taxonomy (NCBI): domain Eukaryota; kingdom Fungi; phylum Ascomycota; class Pichiomycetes; order Serinales; family Metschnikowiaceae; genus Metschnikowia; species Metschnikowia similis. The sequence continues at coordinate 185,947 of NKZP01001385.1, forward strand.
AATCAGGCACGTAAGTAGATTCCCCCTGGTAGCCAGGGTCTGAAGACGCCTTGGTGCACAAACTCCACACGGCATCATCGTGACACTCCACATTTTTGTAAACACTGAAGCTGCGCATGTCCCAAAGCTTGATAGTGGTATCGGAAGAGCCACTCAAAATTGTATTGGAGTTCATCAAAAGACATCTGACGTTATCTTGGTGCCCGACAAGTTTTCGAATAAGATTCGAGTTCAGTTCCGGCAGAATTCTGCGGTCAAACAAGTTAATTGTATTATTTGGTCCGCCGGTACATATCAAATTGCAATTGTCATTTGCAAGAGCATAGATAGAGCGAGGAAGCGTGGATCTTGCAGATTCATTTGAGAACAGAGACACAGGCTTCAAGCACGTCAAGTCCCAAACAACCACGGTTCCATCAAGACCTCCACTGACTATGCAATTTTCCCGAGGAATCGAGGAAAGCTTCTTGATGTAATCAGTGTGTAAGTTTTGGAACTTCTGCACATTATCTTCACTTCTTTCCAAGTCAATGATCTTCAAGGATAGGTCCGCACTGGCAGATACAAGATGCCTGTTGTTATTGACGAGTTTCAAATCATTTACCCAGTCAAAATGCACATAATAGTTTTTACTGTTCAGCAAGTTATACCGCGAAGATGGGGTGGGGTACTGGAGGGGCGAGGACGAGATACACGTTTCCAATTTCAAAAGCTTCTCGTTAGTATCTGGAATGTCTTGCAGGTCCAGATCAGTAGTAGTATGAGGATCGAGCAGCTCATCGCAGGAGAGGTCGAGTGCAGATGCTGGTGTTTGTTGGCGGGAGTTCCATAGTTTGATCACCCCGTCTCTGCCTGCAGTAAATAGCGAGCCCAGGGCCAGCGAGAACTGCATGGCATTGATGGGGAGAATGTGATTTTCTCCCGGATTGTTGTCACCTAGAACATAAGAGAGCCCCTTTTTTACGCGAGCCATGGGTGGTAGTGGGGTCACTTTAGAGCTGGTGGGACTAGACGAAGGAGTGCGGAGTGGGGCTCGCGGGTAAGGAAGTAACTGGTCGCACCACCCCGCATGCCGGAACACGTCTATGGGTCTACAATAGGTCAGGCGCTTTGACAGAGCATGTTTGTCCAAGAAGAGGCAACATATTCACGAACAGCATGGGGAGTGGCGGGACAGCATTCAACCTCTCAAGGTCTCTTCTACCTCCTTTAGGGCCTTGGTGAGCACCTCGTTCCGCCTCGTGACCATATAAACATCGGAGGGCTGGATCACACTTCTCCCGGCGTGGGTGGCAAATAACTCCAAGTCTTCTCCAGTGGCAATGATTTGGTTGTACACTAGCTCCACAAGAGAAGCAGTGAAAGAGGGACTGGCCGCAACCCCAATTTCCTTCGTGATTTCTTCCACCATCCTGGATACACTCAAATACACCGTGCTTTTGAGCTGCGCTGATGTGTCTGACATGGATAATTCGTGACGTGGGGCCCAGCGGCTTCTGCAAGCCCTATGGAGAGAGATGTAGGAGTGTGCGAGAGCGTTGTAGGTTGATTTTGGGTGATGCGCGAGACTAAATCCTGTATTGCATATATGCAAAGTTTGGGCTACAGTCTAACATTGCATGACCGGATGGTACATGGTCACTGAAGGAGATTCAATGGTGCAACGAGAGAGAGTGGTGGCAACTGGTCAGAAAGACATGATACATTCGAATGGTATTCGACCAAACAGGAGGACATGTCACATCCAAATGGTATTCGACAAAAAGACACACATCCGTATGGTAGAGAGTATACTATCGAGTGAAAGGAGGTGCGTGGAATGATTGCGAGAATTCACGTCCGAAGCAATTGAATATTGCGTGCAGACTACCAGTTTCGCATATCCGTGCAAGCCATGGCAAAGTGCGCTTCGGTGACTATATACCCGCGATAGGGACACGATTGTATCAAGTGCGTGCGCACATGGGCGCCAGTCGAGCATCGGTGGTTGAGTGCGCGCGCTAAAGTGCCAGCACGCGAAACGCGTCCAATCACTCTTCCTAATTGGGACACCGCGTATGCGATGCGGCTCGAGGCGCCCTACTCGATTCCAGCTTGCATTCTTCAGCATCTTCTTCTTGTCCATCCTCCGAGCTTTCACCCTTTGCTACTAATCAGTCGCCTCGACCAAAACCCCTTGCATTCTCATCCCCAACGCTCACTCGACTAATTACATCATGACCTGTGCTTCCAAAAGACCCTCCCAACAGGGACTTCCGGCCTCGAAAAGAAGAGCCCTTCAACCCATGCAAAACCAAATGGGCTTGGTCACCCCACCCACAACGCCAGAAAAGAAATCGATTCTAGACCACTCCCAGGCACTTAAGGGGCATGCCAGAAAACTATGCCTCTCTCAGGACTCCATCTACTCCAAGGTCAAGGCGCTCTTCCAAAGAGGAGCCCTGGTGCCGTGTCTGCGCAGCTTGGTGGGTCGCGAGGCAGAGGCAAATCTGTTGAATTGCTTCATCGAAAATTCCATCCGTGATCGGGTTTGCAATAGCATATACATCTCGGGGCCGCCAGGAACCGGGAAAACCGCGCAGGTCAACTTGAGCCTCGACTTCTTGTCCAAAAACTCCCAAGACAAGCAAATCCACATTGTCCACGGACAGAGGGTCCGTGTCCTTCGTGTCAACTGCATGTTGCTTTCCAAACCCGAGAACATTTTTCACGAAATCTTCTCTGCCTTGGCTGACCCCTCCACGCTCCGAAAGAAAACGTTTGACGACTTGTACAAGCTACTTTTAACGAGTTCCAGCGTCGATTCTCTTGTGGTGATGCTCGATGAGATGGACGACTTGATCACGCGCGACCAGCAAGTATTGTTCCAGCTCTTCCACTGTGCATCTCTGTCAAAGAGCAGCGTTTTGAGTACGAAACTAGTGGTGATTGGAATCTCAAATGCTCTTGACCTCACAGACAAGTTCTTGCCTCGTCTCCGAAGCAATGGCTTGAACCCCGAGTCTTTACAATTCTTGCCATATTCTGCAGACCAGATCAAGCAGGTGATTCTCCTGAAGTTAGCCACGCTCGACGAGTCGGACAAGGAAAATACCACCTCTGCTCTGCTGGTTTCTCTCATGCATCCTGGAGCGGTGCAGATGTGCAGCAAGAAATGTGCAGCCGTTACAGGGGACTTGAGAAAGGCCTTTGATATATGCTACAAAAGTATTGAGTACGTGGAGCAGCAGGCCAGCCAAAGAGACGACTTTGACAGCTTGACGCTTCAAACCGCACCCAAGGTGTTGATCTCGCACGTGGCCAAGGTATGCAGCTCCATCTTTGGGGAACTGTCCAAGGAAAAGATTTCCAATTTGAATCTCCTTCAAAAAGCTCTTTTGTGCTGCTTGTTCCACCTGGAGAGGAACTTGGCCTCAACTGGCATCAAGGTAAATGAGCTTTACGAGTACTATTGCAAGCACTCGATGCGCGTGGTCGAGAACTTATTGGGAAAAATCAAGAAAAGCGAGTTTCTCGAGATCATCAGCGCCTTAGAGTCTATGTCTGCGGTGACATTATCCGACAGAAAATCCATGTATACAGAAAGTGGGAACAAGATGATCCGGTCCAATGTTCTGTATCAGGATGTGCTCAAAATCTGTGATGACAACAGCATTTTGAGACGCATTCTCTTTTTATAGATATCTTTCAAAATACTACTGGACATGTCATAATTTCTGCATTTGTGAAATAAGCCGTATTCATATAAAAACACATCACTTCTTGCGACTATGCCATTGTGGTTTACTGGAAGTATACCAACGACCAATCAACTGTGCAATGTTGGTAATTCAATAGATGTAGCTTTCATGTATTTGGGTGAGGTTCAATGTGTGCATGGGTCAAGATTTCTATTAGCTAGTTTCAAAAATAATCGGTCCCCAAGATCAGATAGGGCGCAAACATTTCATCCAATGCCGTTTCTGGATCTCGTAAATTACAGGCCCCTCGTTGGAACTCTGAAGTCTTCGCGGGGACTGTCAGTGTACTGGTCGCATTCCTTGATAAGGCACGTGATGCACCACTAAGCTCCTCGCGGTCAAGTCTCAAAATTTTTTAACGCTAAACACTAATCAATCTGTTGTATTCCATAATTACTTCGCATCACCGACAAAATCTGGGCTACTCTATGCCACTTAAGAGTCATCCACAAAGCAAAAAGTGCCTATATTAAGGCCCCCCCAAATTCCGCAATATTTATTTATCGAACAATAGAGACTGCCTAGCCACTTAATCTTCAGTTCTCTAGAACATGTCCTCTGGGTCCGGGTCCCGAAATCCCCCTTTCGCAAATCATCATGGTGGCGACGATGATTTCCTGAAGAGACGAAAGAATTACTACCCTTCATCTACGCGAAGAGATTTTTCGTCTACTTCTACAAGCTCTCCCGCAAACTACGCACCTGCGTCAGCACCTTCGCTGTCATACTCAAAGCCCTCCCTACGAGCAGAGAAATTGATTGTTGACTACACAAGTAGAGGCACACGCTATAGAAGCTCTGCTACTGCTCCAAACTCCAACAGCCATACGAACCAAAAGCCAAATACTTTCAAAGAATCACGATATCCTCCCTATGGCAAGCCATACTCTTACTCCTCCAATTTCAATCAGGAACGACCCAGCGGCGCATACGGGTCATTCAGCTCAGCAAAAAGGACAGAGACCGATCTCTACAATAACTATACACCTAGAGATAACACCTCCAGAGATGTGATCAACGGCTCCTCCCTGCGAGATAGCCCCCCGTATTCCCGAAATTCCTGGCGCTCCGAAAGACCAAAGCTTAGCACATCAGCTTCACCCGTTGTGAAAGCCTTTCCATCTTCTCGTTTTAATCCTAACAACATTCCCGTGACCTCGCGAGCGGGTGGCCTGAACAGTCTACTGTCTTCTGTGTTCAATAATTCAAAAAGAGAGCGGTACGAAAGCTACGATGACAAATCATCCAATAGATGGAAGTCATATGGTACTAAAAAGTACGATCGTTCTGGAAACTCGGGGTCTTTCGGTCACAACAGTAACAAAGAAAGGATACGAAGTTCAGGGCTAACAAATAGTGTGGAGAACACAAAAAGAAATGACTTATACTTGCCCGGTAAAAAGGTTCACCAGAGCAGATACGCTGATCGTTACTCACATTATTCGAACGAAGATGATGAATCCGAGGCTTCACGAAAAGATGTTGATAGCGCCGCCATGTATAATGACCTGTTATCGGGTGTTGATGACGAAAATTCACACAGAGCTGGAAATTCACAAGTTGATACTTCGCAGGATATGAATGAAGAGGAAGATGAGGATGAAGAGAATGATGACGCTGAAGTTGAAGACGACGAAGAAGAAGACGACGACGAAGATGACGACGAAGAAGATGACGACGAAGGCGAAGAACATGATTCAGAAGGTGAGATTTCAGAAGGGCGAGATCCTCAGCAAGGGAGAGGCCTTCTTAAACGGGCAAAAGAAAACCATAGTGAGTCTACGCCCCGGAGTTCACTCAGCACGCTACCTTCGGCAACGAATATTGAAACGAAGAGTAATTCGCCGAACTTTCCATCATCTTCTCATGAATCAAGTTTGAATTTAACGGGTGCAATCACTTATCCTGAAGGATGCTTGTTCCCGCAAACTGAGATTGATTTTAGACTCGAGCAACTCAAATTCGAATTGGCAACGCAAAAGTCTTCCAAAGACTCATTTCCCATACCCCCCCTTCGTACCGAGGGATTTATGTCTCTCCCAGCGATGTGTTTGAACCTTCAGAAATTTAGGTCCAATTTCCTGGCATATACGCTGCTTGTAAAGGCGAGAAATTTAGAATTGACCACAAAAAGAATCCAACTATGGAAAACCTACGACGCTTACTCGAAGGAAAATCGAAAAAGAGGGCAATTTATGAAAGAGCAGCTTGAGTTTTTGCACAACGCGGATGACGAAACGAAAAAAGAGTTAGATTCAATTGACATTAAAATGAAAACCTCCGAATTGACTCCTGAATTCCCGGCACTTGAAGCTCCAGCTCCACTGGGAAGACGCGGGCGCCGCCATGGAGATCTGGTAACAACAGAAGCTGAATTTCAAGAGATACTTAGGACTTTGAAAAATGAAGATAACGAGGATCCTTTGATCAAAGCGAAACAAGTTTCTGCTGAGATACCGGACCTCATCCTCGATCCATTGGAAAGAGAAGCTTTTAAGTTTATGGACTCCAACAATTTGGTGCAAGATAAGAGCACCTGGGAGCTGCGTTTAAAAACCGATTTTGCCACGACTTTCACTGAAATTGAGCATGAATTGTACTGTGACGCATTTTGCCGTGCACCAAAACGGTTTGGTGAAATTGCCAGGATCATGGGAGGACTCCGTTCATTGCATGAATGCGTTCTTCACTATTACATTACCAAGAAGAATGTGAATTACAAGTTTATGGTTTCCCAATATAAGAAGAAGACTTCGAAAAAGAACGCCCGTCGAAAAAAGAAGGCTAAGGAGGGTCAGATTGATGGGCCACTTGACACCACTGAGACTGTTTTGGAGAATGGCAATGCCGATCCTGCTAAGTCCATGGATGAAGATCCAATAATAAATTCAAAAAGATCTTTGGATACAGACCACAGCGATGCCTCAACTGGCGAGCCGTCTCCAAAGAGAGGCTGTTTCTATGAAGCAGATCACGAAAACAAAGTGACCACACCGATCGCTCAAATACCGAACGGTGAGGCAAACATCAGCTCTCGTAAGGAAGCAAGTCAAGCTCTTTTTGAAAACCACAGTCTAACAGCCATGGAACAGGGTGTGCTCGCTGAAAAAGGGACGACAAAAACCTTTGATGCAGCAGAAGAATTGAGGAGCGAAACAGATGCAGAAAAAATGACATCGAACGGCGCAGTTCTGAAAGCAAGCGTAGATTCGCTGTCCCACGCAAGCAAAGCAGTATCTTCGGAAGGCACACCGACGGAAGCAGAACCTATTCTAGCCCCTGAGCAGGATATTGCCACACCGAGGCTAGAGAACATCGAGGGCGATTTTGGCGAGAAAAAAAAGCAAATCTCCAGTTATTGGAGCATCACAGACGTCAACACTTTCCCTGAGTACCTCGAGCAATTTGGTTCCAGGTGGACTTTGATTGCCGATAAATTGGCGACCAAGAGTGCCACGATGGTGCGGAATTATTACCAGAGGAATGCCGAAAAGTTTTCATGGGCCACCGTTGTGGCCGAGGCAGATCAAAAGCTTGCTCAAGAAAGTTCTTCACAAGAGAGTTCATCGTTGGTAGAGAGCACAATTGTGGTCAAGCCACAGAAACTTGTGGACGTCGAAGCAGAAGACCCGAAGACGCAGGTGCTCCAACCGGGGCGGCTGGGTGCGCCCACATCACCTCAAATGGCCAAGAATCATCTTGTTGCAGCTACGCCATTCGGGCCTCACCAGATGGCCGAGGCGGGAGCACAGTCCAGCAAAGCAGTTCCCCTGTCCAGAGAAGTGGCTACCCAAGCTAGAGACGAATCGCACAAGCCCTCAATTTTGAGTCTTCTCAATGCTGAGCAGAATTCAGACAACACCAAGAGCAGCATTGCACCTCCGCCGCGAAGCAACGATCTCGCAGCATTGTTGAACGCATCTTCATCGCCAGTGATATCCCCGAAAGCAGAGAATCCTGAGGCCTGTGCAAAAGCGAACAGCATCAGCTCTCTCCTTGGATAATGTATAATAGGTCTATATAGCAGAATACCACCGGACAGCGTGCGCCTGCATATATCGACATGGTGCACCGAGATTTCTCACTCTGAAAAATCTTCTATAACAACAGTGACCGCCAACATGTCTGCGCCAGTGGTCTCAGGGTCCAAGGCTCTTGTGGGTTCTTTGGCATGGCAAGCCCTCAGGAGGTCCTTTTCCACGAACGCACCAAGGCTTCAGAAATCCGCAGAAATAGCCCGGCCATCTGTGCCTGGTGATGCAAAACAACAAGCGTACTTTGCAAAGTCCAATTTGCATCAAGAACTCAGAAACTACGAGCTCGAAAGAACCCGGGTGATTCCCAAATTGAACACATTTTACGGAGGCAATCCCGTGCACGATGACAAGATCAACCAGCTCAATGCATTGATAGAGAAATATCAAGACTTGCCCACAAGAACGTTTGACGCCAGGGAAGTCAAATCCTTCAAATTTGTGTCGTTTGAGGAGTACCAGCACATCACGCAATCCGGCACCCGGCTCAAGGTGGGCCATCACAAAGCATTAATCACCGCGTTGAATCGCTTGAAGAGTATAGAACCTGAGTTGATGCCTCGAGAAGTTACTGAGGCCTTAGACACTTATTCCTCTGGTGGTGAAGAAATAAGCAAATCTACAGAGCAAAATATCAAGCAACTAGACGAGTTTGGCCGCGCCAATGCTGTGGGAAAGAGAAAGAGAAGTGTGGCCAATATCTCCATGGTGAGAGGTTCGGGCGAAGTACTTGTGAATGGCGAGTCCTTTGCCAAGTACTTCCCCAGAGACATTGATCGCGAGAAGATTGCTTATCCGTTCAAGGTGGTGAGCCAGGAAGGCCAATACAACATTTTCATTGAGGTCAAGAGTGGCGGACTCAGTGGGCAGGCCGAGGCAGCCATGTATGGGATTGCTAAGGCTTTGGTTATTTTCAACCCTTTGCTCAAACCACGGTTGAGGCTCGCTGGGTTGATCACCAGAGACGCTAGGAAGGTGGAAAGAAAGAAGCCAGGTAAGGTAAAGGCCAGAAAGTCGCCCACTTGGGTCAAGCGTTAGACATGTATATATCACGAAGAGAGCACGGTTTCAAGCGTGGAGCCATCGACAAAAGGTGTAGTCTGGCTACAGGGACAGTTTAGAGACTGAGCGAGTCCAAGTATCGAAAGACCTGCTCTACCTCTCCCTTTTCGTATTTTGTAATTTTGCCCTGGAAACTGGCGCCCTTTCCGCCACCTTTCATGTTCTTCAAAAGCTGCTTCAACTCTTGCTGAATCTCTTCTGCCTTTGGGCCAACGATCTTTACCAGGCCGCCCATTCCCCCTTTGTAGCTGCCGTTTAGAAGTGCAATGGTGTGAGAGTCCGAAAGACTAACCCCGGCACTCTTTTCCGCGTTAATGAGGGTCAACAATTCCTTCTGGAACAACGTCATGTATTCTGATGAATTGTCCTCTCGGTATACGGTGACAAGCTTCCGCTCATTGTTTTTAAACTCTTCAAAAACTTCTCTAGCCCGGATGGCGGCCAATTCCTTCAACAAGTTGGACTCTCTAGAAGTCAGCGATTTGTAGTTCTGGTTGAGCTCAGATACCTTCGAGGCCACGTCCTCTATCTGGCAAGATAGTTGGTTTCCCAGAATATCTTTCAAAAGTCTATGATAGTTGGACAATTGTTGCGCCACCCGGCTCCCGCAGAGAAAGTGTAACCTTGAATTACCTCCCCGGATGTTTGTTTGGTGCAAAAACGAAACTGCCTGCACCTGGCCGGTGGACTTCAAATGGGTACCACAACATGGGTTTGCGTCGATATCCCCGATTTTCACCACTCTGACCACGCCCTTTGAAATGTCGTAATCATCGGGGATATTGCTAAGGTCCACTTCTTTGCCGGAAGAGTCTGGAGTAGTGATACTAATGTTCTTGTTTTCCACAATGTATGCATTTGCCTTTTGAAGCACCTCCGCCAAGACAGTGTCCTCCACTTTGCGCGGCAACTCGATGTAGTTGATCATGTCTCCCATTGACCAGCTCAAAGTTTCGAGCCCATAGGTATCGAAGATTGCAGAGATGAGATGTTGCCCTGTGTGCTGTTGCATGATATCCAAGCGCCGATTCCAGTCCACCACAACTTTCACTTCTGCTCCCTCCTCGAGAGGCTCTTCCGTCACATGCACGGCGGTGAGTTTATCTCTGACAACAAATTCCACCGGCACCTTGTGCGAAGACTTGGTGATAAGGTGCCCCTTATCAGAGGGTTGTCCTCCACCCTCTGGAAATAGGACGGTATCACGAAGTACCACGGCATATTGCTTCTTCGACGCATCTGGCTCGGGGGCTTTTTTGCCCTTACTTTGCTTGTCTTTAGAAGTTAGAATGGGCACATAATCCTTGCACGAAACGACCTGGGTAACAAGAGTCTTCAAGAAGGAGTCCTTTTGACACGCCAAAGCGCCAACAATAGCTGATGTATACATGTGGCCAATGACATGCGCCCACTAATCGTGTAATGCGTATTGCTCTTGCATATAAGGCGGGGCCAATGCTGACGCACACCACACCTGCGGATGGGGAGGTTATAGCATGGCCAAATTCCTCTTGACTGAGGAATTGACACACATAATCGAGAGCTATGAACCTGATATTTCTAAACGAGACGTACTACTAGGGTCCCCCGCCATAAGCTACCAGCAACTTGTGGCGTTTTATCTGCAATGCCAGCCCACTGCTACTTTGCTAGAGCTTCTCCACTCCACACGTCTAGTGCTCCCGAAAAGAGAGAGGGAGAAAACCCCGAAGACCAAAGAATTCGAAGAATCTTTGCGCTTATTGAAATTGCAAGAGAAAGAGGCACAGTACCAGAGACTTGTTAATCAGAAACCGGCAATAAATACTCTATACGAGACGAAATTGGACGACGACTTCTCTGCGTCTAAGATGCATAAGGAAATCAAGAGCCATGTCACAACCATATTCAACATCTTCATCAGTGTCGCAAGCGTGGTTTATGCAATCTGGTATTGGACTTCATCTTCGTGGGGGCTTCGGGACGGGTACCGTGTGCTTCTCTGCCTTTTTTTTGGCATTCTCATCTTAGTAGCCGAGGTGGTGGTTTACATGAGCTATCTTAACAAGGTTGAGGAAGCCAAGCAAAAGGAGAGGCTGAAGAGGGAAGTCAAGAAAGTAATCAGAACTTACACAATGACCTGAGTGTTGGCTTTGCGATGGCTACTCATCTAGCTTTGAACCGCCTGCTTCATTCGTTAAGCTTTTCAAACTGCAAAGAGATTTTCGAGCGGTGTCCCGTTTTCGTAAAGGCGGGTGCAACCGATGCGAAAGATGGAGGTTTGGGGAGTGCTTGCAAGTCGATGTGATTGATCTTTAAAACAGATTCCGGCGCGGAGACAATTTTTGGCAAAATATCATCTTTATCATAGCTCCATTTGAGGATGGTTTTGAGAAGTTCGAAGGTGCCAAATTCAGGCCATAAGGTTGACAGAAAAATTATAGTGCAGTTTGCACTGCTCTCCCACAATAAAAAATCACTAAGTCTGGTATGGCCACTGGTGCGAAGTAAAAGATCAAGCGGCTTCGTTTGTTCTCCAATGTATAGATTGGACGTAATTGCGTCCTCAGTGATTCCGTTCCTCGATATTTTCCCGTCTCTGAATTCACCGACAGTGCGTTTGATTGATTGTGCCATATCGTCACGAGCGGTATATGGGAAGCATACGTTCAAAAACTGGGTGTATTCTGCCACATTTGTCTCTTCTTCAATTCGGCATAGCTTTTCCATGATGCTCTCCTTGATGAGCGACCTGTTTCCAACTATCCGGATTCGAACATGATACTCGTGTTTCAGCAGCTCTTTGGATATTTTTTCGAGCGAGTCCAGCAATAGATTCATAATGTCATCAACTTCCTTTTGAGGGCGGCTAAAGTTCTCGATGGAAAATGCATATACAGAGACCTCCTCCACTCCTAAGTCATAACAAGTACGTAAAATCTGAAACGTTAGTAAGGTTTGCTACTTGGAAAGCTTTAGTAACATACATTAGTAAGGGTTTCGGCCCCTCGTGTGTGTCCGTCCAAGGTGGATAAGGCCTCCTTCTTTGCAAAAGTGCGGTTGCCATCCATAATGAATCCCACGTGGCTGGGGATTGGGCCCAATTTAACAATGCTAATGGCATTTCGTTTCAAGACTTCGGTAAAATTGAAAAGAAAGTACGAATAGACGTTTTCTGCTAAGATTTTGGGTGAGTACATGAGGAAGAAGGGGGTACAGATCTGGTGGGTGCAAAATATCGCCGCCGAATGCGAAATGCGAAACGTGCTATTATTGGTTGGTAAGCCAACAGAAGAGGCTCACAACGACGTCAGGGAAGTTATCAGGCTACTATTACGGAAAAAGAGTAGTTTTCTTTTTTCCAAAAATTCCTCAGGAGAATATTGGCTTGTTGGCGGTACAGATACCTGAAGGGGCGTGGTCATAAAACCGACGCGACCACTTGCATTGGACCGGTTACGAATTTGTTTCACTTGGTATCAGCAGTGTTTCACCCGGAAAAGGGTTTTGTATTTAATCCTAATTTTTTCCTTTGAATCCACATCCATGCGGTACTATTTATGCTTAACAACTAAAATTCAACTCCCCATTTGAACACGATACATAAGGTTATATACAGTTGTATTGTTTACAATGCTAACTCCTGTTCGAAAACACGGCACTCCCGCGCTACACAATCACCCCGAAGACAAGAAAGTCGTCAACCGCAGATTTCGGCAGGTCGTCACAAAAGTCATGTCTGCTATCCGAAAAACTACAGAACCGAATCCCAAGGACTCGAGAAGTCGGCAGTCCCGAAAAGATGACGCTATCCGGAGAAAAATCGAAAATGAGCTCTCCAAGAAGAGAAGCTTGGGTTCCAGGGTGGCAAGAAAGGGCAAAGCTGTTCCTGGCACGGTCTTGTACTTGAAGCCCTCTGAGCCAATAATTTGCAGACCGTTTACTACAGCACATGAAGCTGCTCAATTGATGTCGGCCAAGAGAGAAAACTGCATTTTGGTTGTCGATGATACGGGTGAATTGATCGGGATATTCACGGCCAAGGACATGGCCTTTCGAATTGTCGGCGCGGGCTTGAACCCAAGCTCCGTAACCATTGACCAGATTATGACACATTCGCCTCTTTGCACCGATGCCTCCAGCCCGGCATCTGAAGCTTTGACTATGATGGTGGAGAAGGGATTCAGACACTTGCCTGTGTTAAATGAAAAAGAAAAAATCGTGGGTGTTTTGGATATTACAAAGTCCTATGCTCAACAGATGGAGAAGTTGGAGAGGGTCAACAGCTCCTCCAGAAAGCTCTCGGAGGCACTAGACTCGGTGCACTCAGAATTCGGTTTTTCTCAACAATCTGGCCACATCCTCGAGTACTTCACCGAGTTAAAGTCTAAGATGAGCGGTCCAACTTTGGAGAGTGTATTGGATAGTACTACCAGCCCCATATACGCCAATATCAAAACCACGGTGTACGAGGCCACTTTATTGATGAAGGAGCACAAAACCACCGCGGTTTTAGTCAAAGACCTCAATGAAGAGGTTGCGGGAATTTTCACATCCAAAGACACTGTACTCCGGGTAATTGCTGCAGGTTTGGACCCCAAGAAGTGCTCGCTCGTTAGAGTCATGACTCCACAGCCCGATGTTGCCCCCATTTCCACGTCTATCCAATCGGCGTTAAGACAAATGTTTGATGGACATTTCTTGAATTTGCCGGTGGTGGATGAAAATAATGATATTGTTGGTATGGTGGATGTGCTTAAGCTTACTTATGCGACACTTCATCAAATAAAGAAGATAGAGCTGGGTTCAGGAGAAAATAAGGAAAATGAAGAGGGCCCTGCGTGGAATAAGTTTTGGACTTCTCTAGATAACGAGGATTCAGTGTCGCTTCATTCGGGATCCCTACATTCTGATGTGGGCAAGATTCGAGATGTCGTTCCAACTGGGCCCGATCTGTTTCATAAGGAGTTAGACCCCTCTGACTCTATATCTGCAGTCGAAGGGGAAAGTCTCATATCCAAACAACCCACCATGTCCAACTACTCTGATGCTACCGAAGGAGGTTTTGTTTTCAAATTCAAGTCCCCTGCAATCGAAGGTAGGGTGCATCGAGTGTCTTTGAGCGAAGGAGAAAAATTGGAAGATTTACGGTCACTCATTGACCAAAAACTCCATCAAAAGGATGTGGAGGTATTGCGGAGTACAGGGACAGATTCGGAAAATTATGTTCTAAGCTACATTGATGATGAAGGAGATGTTGTTTCGATTACCACCGACAACGATCTTCGAGATTGCATAAAAGTGAACCAAGGCTTGGGCCACAAGAAGGCTGACATTTACATTCACGGCTCGCACGAAGCTGCATCTTTTGATCGCGAATCAATCATTAGTAGGCGCAGTGCTAAAGTGCAAAGCTCAGAGTTGGTGGCCGGTGTGCCCAACAGCTTGCTTGTGTCGGGCGTACTTGGAGTGGCTTCTTTGGTTGCGGCAGTCTTCATAGCTTCAAGGAAGCATTAATGTGCAGAGTCCATTTCTAATTCTTCAACTCAGCTATATACACAGAATTTTTGTAATAATCTCACGATGCTGCACTCAGCACCTTCTCTTTTAGCTCGTCGAAGAACTGCGTCTGTTCTGCCTCGCCTCGCTCCTCGTTTAAGTACACATTTGCTTGGCCACTGAAGTCCTCAGGTCTCAACACAATGGCATTGGGGTTTCTTTCACTTGACCATCTGTGGGCCACCTGCTTTTTCAAGGCGTCTTGCAAATAGGAAAGCGTATGGCTCCTACTTATGGTGTGGTCCTTTATGTCGAAGCCCAATATCTGCTGAACTCTTTTGGTAACCTGAAACCGCTTATTCAAGTCATTCAAGTTTGTCTTGGAAAAGTCCTCTTCCGTCACTGGCTTCTGAAACACCGCACTGTATGCGTCAAATATGGCGTTGGTGATCATCGCATTGGTTACACATTTCTCAACATCTTGGGCCTTGACCACCTTTTCTTTCCATTGGGCAATCTTAAAGTCGGGAATTTCTTCGCTAGCATCAAATGGCACGTACGAGGGCGAGTTTTCCTTGTTCAAGATCACGATTTTGGAGTTCGGATCCACCTCGTAGTCGTCCTGCTTCTCAATGATCTCCTTGTTTTTCGCTTCCCTGGAGCCGAAGATGTTGTTGAGAAATAGCAAGCGAGGAGCTGTGGAGAACTGTCTAACTGTTCTTGAGGACACTAGACGCACTTGCTTCATCGGATTGGTGGCTGTGGTATACAGTGCAGCCGTGGAGTAATTTTTCGCTCACCGCTGAAGAGCACCACTGTGCAGGAAACGACCAGTTACTTTCAATGGTGATGATTAAGACCCCATTGCGAGGACTTGATATCTATTGTGACCGGTTTCGACGGACGAGGTAAAATCTAGCATACATCCCAAATGCCACTAAAGTGAAGAAAAAAAGAGGGGGCGCAGCTTGCAATCCCACTGTACCCGCAGCCGCGAGGCCTCGTGTCCCCACATGTTTCGGGTCTTCAAGAAAGCCCCGGGGAGTGATTTGCGCCGGGATTTCGGTTGTTGTTGGTGCAATAGATTGTGCACTTGAAGCCGCGGCTGTTGGCTGAGAGCCAGTGGTGCTAATGGAAACATCGCCAATCTCACACCAGTCGTGCACGGGAATGCAGTTGATGTACTTGCACCATGAGCAAGTACTGCTTGATTGTTGGTCAGCTGAGTAAAGGTTTCGGGTTAAGAGCACAAAGTATAGTATCGCAAGTACTAGACACACGATGCGGCACCAAATCCACACCAAAAATTTCCATAATATCTTATCCTCCTTACCGTTGAGCGGGTTCCAGTTATCAAGAAACAACTGCCACGTAGATGCTTCGCTCTTGAAGGTATAGATGCCATCTCTGAACACAAATGATGGGTCCTTAAGAAACACAACTGATAGAAGGAACCCCATACAAAAACCGCCAATGTGTGAGAAGTTGTCCAAGCCAGGGAGCAACCCTAGCACAAACGAAACCACTATTTCTGCCACCATGATGAGTATGAAAGTCTTGTAATGCGTGGTGGCATAGATGTTGGTATTTTTTTTCCCGCAATAAACAAATAGTAGCAAGTTTGCAGCCATGATACCGAACAATGAACCTGAAGCCCCCGTGGAGGCGATCCCATTTGGCGAGAAATTTGCTCCAAGCAAAAACCCGGCAATGCCGCTGGCCATGTATATGATTCCGTATTTGATCCAGCCAATAGAACGTTCTACACTCACTCCCATAGTTAACTGCAACACGAGATTGAAGAAAATATGCAAGATGCCGGCGTGCAAAAAAATGGGTAGGATCATGCGGTAGTATTGATCTGGAATGTACCTATTATCAACAATTGGTATTCCATTGATTCCGCAGAGTTCGCTCAAAGTGCACACATTCGTGGCTACCGATGTTGAATTAGGGCACGGATAAAGAATAGATGTATCCAGCGTAAGATCCGTGACTTCGTGCATGCATGGCACATACCTGGCGCCCATGTTGATCAAAATATACGTGGATGGCCCTAACATGGGATTGAAGTAGGGTTTTGTTTGGAACGGCGAACCGGTCAAGATTCCCATTCGGGCTAGTTCCACAATAAACACTATCAACTGTGCAGTGGAGGCTAAGATGGTAAACCACGGCAACTTGGTGTAATGATTCTTTGGAAGGCTATTCTCGAGCTTGCGTCGGTTGCGTTCATTGCGATAGAATCGCTTCTTTAGCCTCTCCTCAATGTGCGGAAAGTGGGGCTTTGTGTTAGAGTTATTGGTCAGTCTGGGGGCCTCTTGCTGATCTATGAAGGGATCCTCCAGGGCGCCTCTTTGATGTTGGTTAGCCGATTGCAGGTAAAACGGGTCGGTGGGGTAGTCCGAGAGCTCATGGTGCTCCGAAAAGGACATTGGGTATTTTGGGTCTTTGGAAGAAGAAAATGGATTATCAGGGTGGGATGAGTAGCTATAGTTGTGGAGGGGCGAATAAGGGCGGGCTCTGGAGCTGCCTTGAACACCGCTCTGCGTATGCTGTAGCTGCTCGTCGTAGATGTATTGCCTGCTCTCATGAGAGGCCGCATTTCGCACAAACTCGTCCCTGGCATCGGACATGGTGTGACAAGTATGGCCAAAGCGACTGATGGAGGTGGTGAGCGAATATGCTTTTCGGCTGTGTTGATGTGTACCTGGGATGCGTGTACAGGAGAGCGACCGAGGAGTACTAAAAATACGCCTCGCAGGCACCACGCACCCAATGTCCTGCGACCACCAGGAACCCCTCACGAGAGCCTCAAAGCCAGTGTAACATCTTTTTTGGCGGAGCTGGGCCACTTTTCAGGAGACTGGGGTTTTTTCTGTGGCACTTCTGGTTTCCGGTTTTACTGCTATTTTTGCACCGGATTGTGGAGCTGGGCATTGTTTTCGTACGTAATTCTACTTTACATTGAAAAACTCCAAACGTACTCAACGGTCGCACTAGACGGATCTATTCACCCAGGAGGCTCCCCTCAGGAACAAGACAAAACCGGGAGCACAGTTTTAGGGGAACTGGCAGTCGGAGAAGTTTCGCATATTAATTGAAGACGCATCGTCACAGAGTATTGCCCCGAATTAAAACTGAGAATTGTCCATCTCTCGATGTACCAGTCCTTCCGCACATACAAAACCTGCGCCTCAGCGTACTAGAATTGAGTGGCTTAGAACTGAAGTGCAGCGATATTTGCCACTTAGACCCAAAGCGAGCCGCTGGAAGCACAAGCCATGAGCAAGTCTACATGAACTTCTTTCCCTCAATCGAGCTTCTGGAGTGTGTACGTACTTAATTAGTCATGTGCCGAATCAGTTCAACAGCTGCTTAAAAGCTCCTAGGCTGCTTCAAATGACTTCGCACGACCGCCGGATTCTGGGGATACTGAGATGCAGCTTTGAGGAGGTAAGACGCATCAGACGCACCAGTGTATACCTGGCGAAGTATAAGTGTATAGCACCTTTGCCCCCTTGAATTTGAGCGGCTCGCAGAAGAGAGTCAGCTGCACCACCTTACCGTGCCACTTCTTAATCTCTCTGGCTATGTAAATAAACTGGCGTTGGATAATGGGTCAGCCTTCAAGACCTGATCCCTGGCACGCACCTTCCTGTCCAAAGCGGCGTGAGCACGCGCGCGGGCTTGCTTGGCGGCCTGCTGTTTCGCCTGGGCTCTGAGAGCATTTGGTGACACATACTGCTTGTTTTCATAGATCTTTGGGCCTCCAAAAGAGCCTTCCAAAATCGTGATCAATGTCATGACAAAACGCGGTCCGATCTCCACCAACGACACGGAATTCTCGTCAAACTTGTCCATGTCCGACTCTTTGAGTTGCTGGGACTCGGAGATCTGATAGTTTCTCACCCAAATCTTGCCGTCCACGATGGAAAAGGTCATGACGTGATCCACAAAAGGCTTGGACTTACGGGCGTTGGGAGGTACGCCAAAGGTATGGAGAAACATCTCCTTCATGAGCTCGTGGTGGGGCGAGTTGGTGAAGCTTCTGTCGAAGCTGAGAATGGGTCTAGATCCTTTCAAGCAGTTCCCCGTGAAATTCAACTCTGTGAGCGTGTGCATGTTTTGAACCAAGAACTTCAAGGTCGGCCCGTTGGGGGGCTTCGAGAGCCAGAGATAAAGATCTTGATGCTTTCTGGCCTCAAAAAAGAATATGTTGTTACAGTTGTATAGGTCAGCAACTTCATTGAGCTGCCACAAGTTTTTCTTGGAGTCGAACTTGGGCTCCTTTCTAGCGTGGGGCATCATCTGCAACAAGTCTGAGATCAAATGGCGGTGCCTGAAGGTTACACCACGAGACGAGATCACCAACACTCTTTGGCGATTTATGTGCTTGGTTTTCTCAGATGAATCTTTGGATGATTTGGACTGCAACGCTTTGTAGATTGCCGACATTGTGTGGAGGTGATGTGGTAGCAGGGATGTCTTTTTTTCCGCTCCTCTGGGATGAGGTGTATATACAGAGCCGAAGAGGTGCGAACTAACTGAGACGTGTATGTCTATGATAAACTCAGTCAATGGACACTGATGGGGGTTATAGAGTTACATTCAAGATCTAAAATAGAGGGGTTGAGAACACCCATACATTGTGGCCAAAATTACGCCTTTTCTGCTGGGCAGCGCTGTTTTCAACACTGCTTGCAGTTCAGTACAATTGGTGAGAGGACTCTAAAGGTTGAATAATGTCTTGATGACTGGCCTGGCCTTTTCAATTCGGACCCGTTTCGAAGAGTTTAGTGTCATGCCAATGACGGCGCAATCTATCAGCTTCAGATTGCTGCAAGTCTCATCAAATTCCTACAGTTGGTAGCCCATTGCAAATTCATTGAGCGATGATTTTGTGAGTTGGGCTTATAGGTCCTTGAACTATTTTATTCGTATGTACCTGATCTAGTGCTTGTCAGCATGCTGAGCCAAGTAGTTCTTGACAAAAGTCTCCTCTTCCTTGGAGGCAGCGTTGATGGCGGGGTGAGCTGGTGCAGCAGGACCCCAGGGCTTTGGCAAGGCAACAAAAACAACCGCACCCAAAGTGGCCATAGACAACACGTGTGGCTGGACCGATCTACCCAAAATGTTGTAAGCAGCACCCATGATTAATAGAGGAGTCTAGTTATTGGGATATTTTTTTCCATCCATACCGCGCATTCTATTGGATATACCGTGTGCAGGCCAACGACGGAGGACAGATGGTTATTTCCAGATGGTGGAAACTAACGTAGGCCAAACTCACCGGACTGGAACCCAAATGCTGACCGCATCAAGACGGGGGCGGCTGAATATATGGACCTCCGCTCGTACCTTCATGTGCACTAGAAACTATGGCTTTCAGGGGCATACTTGGAGCCTCCGTAGCGAGCAAGCTGAGCACCGGCGCTACCACACCTTGTGCGACACTCGCAGCTTCTATACACTCTATCTTGGAACTGGGGAATATTCAGTGTAGTAAATGAATAGTCCCTGGTTATGTAGCAATCTGGCTCAACCGAGCCGCTTGACCAAGCTTGCCCAATCGGCTTTTTTCGGGTTTTATGTTTATGTTCGCTACATCTCTGTTCCTCGTTCTTGCTCTATTCCGTCCCGGCGCTGCGTTTGGGCCTCTCACTTGACCCACTTCGCACTCACCCGTCACCCTAGAAGCCCATACACACATACACACACTCATCATCAAACCGCCTACGCCTAGCTTTCTTGCCCCCAGTTCTACCTCATTTTCTTGCACCTTGTTAAGCTTGTTATACGCTGCTTTCTTCTGACCACCGCTCATCTCCGTGGCCTCGATTCTCGCCTGCGCCACCCCAAGACTCTCTCGAGACCCGCTAGAGACCATGACCACGGCGGCGCTCAAGTCCAGCTACATCCACACCCTAACAGCGCGTTTGGAACTGCTTCTTCCGAATAGAACAGGCTATCACTTGGTGGAAGTAGAGCTCAATGCGCACTTTGTGGTCACTGCAAACCTTCTTCTCCTGAACAGCAAGCGTTTGGACGGCAACAACGAGTACTTTAGCGAAATAATCAGCTCGCTCATAGCTATCCTAAGAAAAACCAACTTTGACCTGTCGAGCAAGCTCGTTGAGCGTGATCTCAATGCCTTGACGTCCTCCCTAATCGTGTCGAAGCTTCTCGTGGCCATTGTCTCCCAAAACTCAACTGACGAGGTTAAAAAGCCTTCCACGGAAAGCTTTCCCGACATATACATCAATTTAGATTTGTTGCCTTCGAAAGATTTTTTTGAAGCACACGAATCACCGCAGCCACACCCGCTAGACTTGGATGTTCACTTGATCCTAGAGACCTTGTTTGCACTTCTTTCTCCTCGTGTTAACCGCTTGACATATTCTCGCCTAAAGCGCAAACCAGAAATCTTCACTGACTGTGATTTCAGCGTGGCTCCCAACTTGGACATGCACTATAATCTGCTTCTATCATACATGGCTGAGATTGACTATAACTTGGTGCTGGTTATTCGCTACGTGGCCGCCGCTAATCCTGAAGATTACTTGGCCTTCGTCAAGGAAAATCTTCTTTCTTGGCCGGATCGCGGTGGAATGATTCCTTCGAAATCACTACTGAAATATTCTTGCCTGTTGATGTTTGCATACACCAATCCGCAAAATACGAACACTTTTTTGCAACTCATCTACAAGTCACTCCCCCACATCAGCTCAAATACCTGGCTGCAAATCTTTCTTTACTATGCATGTATTAACCTAGAAAACCAAAACTTATACAGATCAGGTTTTTACACAAGCACGTTTTACTCGGGCAGTCCTGCGGAGGCACACTGCAAGCTTCTTTTTGATTTCGTGTCTACGGCTTACGAGGATAACTCCCCGGAGGTACTATCTTTCTTTTCTTGGTTTGCTTTCAGTTGTGCGTCAGACTTTGACGAAATTGTCCTGCAATCACATAAAATCAAACTGACTTTCAATAAGAGGTTGAGATTCTTGACTCAGTTAATTAAGAGTTGCCAAAATTCACTCGATTTAAGCTCCTTTGAGTGCTTGAATAAAGTCTTCTTGTTGGGAGCCCATGTGGAACCGTCGCTGGGAGGAGTCCGAGAATTTGGTATCAGGCATGTAGAGGAGACTTATCAAAGCTTACTCAAATTCCGTCCCGATGAGGCGGACGTTACCTCTGCCCTGAGGTATAGAAAAGTGCTCATTGACACTCTGACTGCAGCTCTTTTGCTCCACCCACGACTCCACATCGAGATATTCCACAATTTATTTCAACAGACGACAAGAAATATGTGTGAACTATTTCAAAATCCCACCAAGACTCACGAACTAAATAATCTTTTGAAAATCATTAAAGAGACTTCCATACATCAAAAAAGTGGTTTGTCATCTCTCCTAATGGGAAAGATTAATCAGACTCTTCAAAAAATCTTAATGAAGACCACAGAAATTCTTCGCGAGGACCAATCTCTGTGGTACGAATCATTAGAAACCTCGGATAACTCCTTTATTGATGAGTCCAAGGATAGCATAACAGAGAGCTCACCCAAGAATCCTATACTCATAGAGGACATTCACAAATTCATCCTTGAATTATATGCTGAACACCCTTCATATTTTTTGGAGAATGTTTCGATCCTTTCGGAAGAAGACATGGATGACACTGTTCGTGGGATAGTTCAAACTGTCCAGAACGTGTTTCTGCCTTTAGAGATTGCTATAACATATAAAAGCACGAAGGGTTCACAGCTATTCAAGACAGCATGCTCTCTCACACAGAATCTCTTAAGCTTTTGTGTCGACAATACGGTATCCAAGCAAATACAGTGTGCATGCATTTTGATATCTCACGAGCTTCTTTACCTGACTTGCGAGGTTTTAGTTTGCTTAGGTGACAAGCTTTTTAAAGAATTTTTTATTGCGATTAACAATTACTGTCATTACAGATATGAGAAGCTCGTGGAAATGAACGAGAACGAATATTTATTGAATCACGAAGCTCACTACGCATGTTCACGAATTTGTGGCTCTGTGGATAAGCTTCTAGTGTTGTCGCTCTGCACTCACAAAGTTCAATTTTTGAGTTTGGCTAAATCGTTCATGAAATTATACTTCAATGAATCTATGATATTCTACCACAAGCCTTCATGCTTCAAAAAAACGCTACTAGAATCTTTCCAAACTATCCTCGATGACAATTCTGTGTTCTCAGGCTATGTATCGCTCAACAAACGGTTCAAGTCTCTTTTGATTAATTCAGAGCCAACCCCGGGTCTTTATGAGGCATGGTTATTGATACATCGCAGATGGTTGGTCATGATTGAAGATGAGAACAAGTCTCGCGAGGAGGGTTTTTCCTTCAAAAAATTCTCAGAATTTCTAGTTTGCACATCCGGTGTTCTCTTGTCACTGCCAGCAGCAAGTTCATGTTTTGGAAATGATAGAATGGACTCCATCATCTCAGAATTTTTTGATAAAGCAATCGATTTGCTACACTCTAATGAGTTGTATATTCGTGTGGTTATACGTGATGCTCTATCCGCCGAGTCAGCCAGTGAAGTATACACTATGACGGTAAAAAAACTCATGAATCTCGTGTACCGCTACAAGCAGCAAGAAAGTTTCGAGCAAGATTGTCTATTGTTTCTTGAAGAGGCTATCCTGGTTTTGGCAAGTATGATTTCACTCGAAGATGACTATTCATTAGTCTTAACCTCCTTATTCCCCGGAGGTAGTCAAGCCCTTTTCGGCTTTGTACCTCTTGCCTCAACTACCACGGATCAGATCAAGCTCAAGTTACGTTTATGCAAAATGATGTCTGCAATTTCCTTGAATCGTACCAAACTTGGCCTTCGTGGTGCTCATCAATTGAGAAACGTATACGCTAAGACAGCAGCAAACTGGTTGAGTGCAGCTATATTTGGTGGTGACGATGCGACCAGACCATCCAAAAGCACAAAAACATCAGACGTTGAGTATTTGAAGATCGAGTTGGCAACAGAGTGCTCCAAATCTCTTGAGTTGCAACTTCAGTCTTTAGTTCTTGTTGTTCCCGATGACACAAAAGAGGCAAATTACATTCAAGCGAAAGAGCAGGTTTTTTCGGAATATTTTGCTCTCTTCTACCAAATTCTCGAGAACTTCAATTCAGAGAACCCGGCTCCTTTGATGAAGAGATCCAAGTTCAAAACCCAAGCAATTGTTGATAACATTTTAAAGGCGATTTCCAACATACTCGAAGCGAACAGCGAAGTTGGAATGCAATTTGCCCTACCTCTCGGGTACCACGGAAATACGAAAATGAGAGCAATTTTCTTGGAAATTTTTGCTGCCACTCTAACCATCGGCGAAAACAATCTTTCGAAGGAGGAATTCCCCGCTGAAGTTGTTCAGCAATTATCTGACGCCTATCCAATCTATGGAGCTGCTGCACAAGCATCCTCCCCAGCAGAGCATAATTTGTTGGCTACTTCGTTGCACGGATTATTCGGCTACACCATGGGTTTGGATAAATTGTTCATCACATTATTGAATGCGGAAATGAACGGTGTTCCTCGGTCATCGGAAATCTTCCGCAGCAACTCCACTTTGACTAGGTTAATGTCGATATTTGCCAAAGAATATGGATTACCGTATCTCACGGTGATTGTGAGACCTTTTATTGAAGATATGATAGACGAGAACGTGACATTTGAAGTTGAACGAGGCGATGATGAAAAAGATTCAGAAGTCTTCATCGATTGCTTGCAAAGGTTGGTGGAGTCCATTGTCTCCTCCATGTCTTGGGTGCCAGATACTTTTAAGTTCATCTGCTCCGAGATTTATAAATGCATATCCAAAAGGTTCGAGGCAGCGTCTCTTATAGGTGTTGGCTCTTTCTTGTTTCTCAGGTTTTTTTGTCCGGCAATCGTTAGTCCTGAGTCTTTTTTTGATTTGACATCGATTGACTTGAAAGTTAAACGCACCCTCATACAACTAGTGAAGGTCATTCAGTATATGGCGAATGGATCAATTTCCAATTTGAAATGGGCCTCACTAGCAAAGTACGCGAAGAAAATGGAAGAATTAAATTCCAAGATATTCAAATTCATGGAGGATATTGCACTAGGTGAGGAGATAACGGGCTATCAATTCCATAGATTGACTGTTAAGCCACTCACCAGTTTAAGGTACATTCACAAGTTTCTTCATTTTTACTACCTTGTGATCCGACACAATTTTGTGTCTGAAAATGTCTCACTCCCTCGGCCACTTCTCGAAGAGAGACTCAATGTCTGGCGAAAGCTCGACAAGGTGGCATCTGAATTGGGTCATCCGAAGCTTTACATATCGTTACAAGGAACGAAGTCAGTCGAACCACAACTAAATATTGGAAATTCGCAATTTGCTGAATTTATGGCCAAGATGTCAGCCAAAAATATCGAGCTTTCGGTTGATACTCCTGCAGTCCACACCAGTGCATTTCATGATGGAACCCCGACCGTCGTCGTCAATTTTAGATACTTAAGGGACGTGGGGTATGATGTGAATACTTTTGTTTATTTGCTATTTGAATGTGTCAGTCAGGTGTGGGAAAAGAAATACTACTGCGTTTTCGACCTCTCCGAATATTTCTACATGGGTATCATTGGAAACAACTATGTGAATCTCATCAAAAACTACGCCCCTGCAAACTTCTACCAGAACTTCAGCAGAGCTTACTACTACAACTTGCCTCGCAAGGAAAACATCGCTCAGGTCGAAGTATTGGACGCTTTGGAAAATAGCTCTCGCAAAGTCTACTTTTATTCGGAGCAAGATAGCCCAGAGATTACCAACTCTTTGTGCCTTGATGATGTTTCTTCAATGCGCCAAGATGTGAGATTGGTTTGTGAGAGTTGTCGTTTGTACGATGACGTTACAGAGGAGTTCAAAGACGTCACAATCAAGCTCGGTCGTCAATGGCTTCAAATCTGGTTCGAAAGATTTGATTACAAGTCTGAGAGCTCCGTGACAGAGAGTATTGCTCCGGTGGAAACGCATCTACTAGCAGATGTTATCAGGTGCGAAGTGTCCTCAAAGAGCGGAGAGCCAAATGAATTTACATTGTTTCTGAACAGGTTCAACTATCAGGTGACGCTTGTAACGCCTCGGAGACAAGAGATTCTTCGGTTTCTCTATATTTGCAAGCTTAAAGCTACGAAGCAATCCAAGGGTTTGAAGTCACTGGCAGATGGCATAGGGCTAGAAAGCCTGAAGAAATTCAGCATACTTTCCAATTTGATGTTCCACGGGCTCCTCAACAAGAACGAGGAGTTGAGGCTAGCGTCTTCCAAGCTCGTTGCTTCTTTCCTCTCATACTATGGAGTTATCAAAGACTTTCCGTCATCCTCCGTGATTAGCGTGGCATTTTCAGATGATACCACCGAGTATGTTGTGCAGTACTCAACCAAATTGGCGGAAAATTTCCCCCACTATACATACATGTTTGTGAGGTCTTTTTTCGATGAGTTCGAGAAGTTGCCGTTGGAATTGAGAATTGCCGGAATTTCTTACCTCTCGCCGTGGATCGACAACTTAAGCGGGAGTTTGTATCGGGAGAAAGACGGAGGATCGAAATTGGCGTATACGATTCGTCACCTTGCGAAGATCACCACGGCCAATAAAAAACTCGTGCCGTTTTTCGCCACGTATATTTGGAAGAAGTTGTTTGAGGACCGAAGAATCACCTCAGTTCTTGTTGATGAATTGGTCTCTTTGGCCATGGAAAATGTGTTCGATCCTGATGCATGGTCGGCCATCACGTCCTTATTTTGTCCCGGAGTGGAAATTTGTGGGGAACTTATTTTCAGGCTCAACGACTGTATTCTGAAAACAAAGCTAACAGACTCGGAAATTGCTATCCAAAGCAAGCAATTGGAAGTCAAGGTTTTGGTGAAGATTTGCGCATCGCTTTTCTTCAACTCCTACATCTATGCATCCTTGTATTTGCTGGAAGTTTTCCTCTTCTGCACGCTATTCATGGCTGGCCCGAGCCTCGAAATTGGGCTAGAGTTACAAAGGCTTGTCCTCAACACCATTCAATCGTTTTCGATGAAGCCTCTGCTCAACCATGATCAAAGAGAGTTGATAAACAACACGCTCACTTACTTCAGCAGCCAAAGAGCAAAGATGTTGTTTGGATTGACAGCGAAAGAGAAGGTGACACTGAGGGAGAATAGTCAGAGTTTTGACAAGGCACAATCATTGGAGCTTCTTTTTGAGCACTTGGAACAATTCATCGAGAAAATCGGCTCCGGTGATGACAAGCGGCGCTGGATGTCTAGGTGGTCGTCTTTATCCAAAGACCTTGCGTTCGGAGACTCTTTTTACTGCGATCGAGCCCTCTCTGTGGTGTGTACCTTGGCAAGGTCGGGAATCAGCGATTCGTCGGGCGGGAAAATCCTTGCTTTGATGGCCAAACGCGTTGCAACGGAGAAAGCCTTTTTGTTGGAGAGTCCTGTCAGCTTCTACAGACTCGAGAGAGGCTTTGCAGAGGACTCGGTGTACCGGCCGTCACTTTTGTGGTCGATATTGAGCGCAATCTTAGTGGACTTACCGTTCAACTATCAGGCCATGACAACATATTTGGGGAGAACGCTCAGGCGCCTATGTTCCGATCAATCATTTTTCCACAAGGCGTTTGAAAAGAAGCAAAGCTTATATCACATTGTGGGCGCAATCGAGGAGGATTCGGGGGTGAGAACCACCCAGAAAAATTACGAATTGGTCTTTTTGATTCTAATATCGAAGGGTTTGGCCTTGCACCGCCAACGGCATTGCTCCATCGCCAACTACGAATTAGCCTTGGAATTCAAGGGCCCTGATACAATCCAAAACGAGGGGGACTTCACGTGTTCATACCTTTTGATGTATTATCTCTCGGTGACGAACTCGGCGTTCCTACAATTCATTGAGCACTCCAACTTCAAGGGAATAGACCTCGTGCACATCGGCAAAGACTTTATCCCAGAAATGGTCCTCGACCAGATCCGCGGCGGAAACCCCAAGATGAATATCACCTTCTTAATGGCAGCGTACATTTTCGCCACAGATTGTGACCAAATTTATCGGTGGAAGTTCATTTCACTCTACACATACATCAGCAAGGAGCTGAGAGCGTTGGCACTAACCTTGTTCCACATCATCCAAGACTCGTTGCAGAAGTCGTTTAACGACCACATCTCCATAACGTCAATGAACGAAGTGTCCAGGGTCATTGAGAGTGTTATTGAAGACGAGCACTATGCTGTCGAGGAAAACCAGGCCAAAGTGGAGGAAATTTTGCATGAGTTTTCGTTGCAGGGTTTTGAGAAACTGGTGTTCTTTGAAACAAATGCGGGCTTGAGCCATGAAGACATTTCCGTGAAAGTCCGCACAATCGTGGATATTGCTTTTGCAACTTTGTCAGATAATGAGGCAGGCTGGAAGCTTGAGAGGTACTAGTTGAGGTTACAGCCTGATACCGAGGCGTTAACACTCCGAGTAAAACATCCGTGATATGTAGCTGGCGCATATATCTTGATTGTACGCGGCAGCACCCTGCTGAATATGAAATCATTATAGAATCACTTTACTCGCTTGCGGACGGCAACATTCATTGGGCGTTGGAGAGTTTGTAAGCTTGCAAGGCCCAGTTGATCTTGTCTATAATCTCTTCGCATTGGGCTACCGTTTCGGCCTCAAGATCGTATTTCTTCTTGATGACCGATTCTTTTCCCCCTTGCTCGGTCTCCTTTTCGATGACTATCTTGAGGTGGGTGGGTGTCTTGCTGTCCTTGTATTGCTTGAGCTTGGTGATGCGGGAAATGTGGAACGAGCTTGTCTTCAACATGGTGTCATTGTAGTATTTGGAGTAGTTGTAATGATGCAAATAATGGTGGTGATGATGGCTTGAGTCCTGCGTGGAGCTCGAGAATGGGTTGTCATTGGGTTGTTTTTTCCAGTTGGCGTCGTCGGTGGGCGCCAAATGTATATAGTCACCATCCAAAATTAGAGACTTTTCGATCCTGTTGAGCAACGGTGACTTCTTCCGGTACACTTTCCATTTGTAGTAAATGGTGTTCAAGTTCATTGGAAGTAACTGATCGGCGCCACTGATGAAGTTTTCGATGAAAGTCTTGGGTTTCAGACCCACCAGCGGCTTTTTTTCTTGCACCTCCTGGGAAGAGTTTGCGTTTGCATAAGTGTCGTTTTCATTGAATTTAAGGCCCGTTTCTGCAGTCTTGGGCGTGATGCCGCTTTGCAAGAAGGGAGCGGAACTAGGCGTGATGTCCACTTCCAAAGATTCGTTTTTGGGTTTGGGATCCAACATCGACCGCGTTGGATTCTGCGCCACCATGATGAATTCCGTGCTGTTGATATTCGAGAGAAGTTCCGAGTTATCCAAAGGTACTCTTTGTTTGTTGAAATCGTCATCCATGTTCCATGCATGAGCATAGGGCTCCTCAACAACCAGCACCAACTTATATCTTGACATGTCCACTTGATATTGCCTGCAAATCAAGTCTAATAATCCTCCTACTTGCATGGAAGAGGATACAAAAAAGCTAATACGCTTCTTCGAAGACGAGTTCGGGATGTTACTCACTTTGACCTCGATGTTACTACCAGTGGAGTTCCACCTGTTAATTGGGTCCAAGTTGTCCGACTGGCCTTCATCTGCTCTCAGTCGTTCTTGGCTGCATTTCTCAAATACGCCTAAATTTTGCTTGAGCTCGAGCGGTAGCGGGGTTTGTTTTTCTTGGGCACTTGCTTCTTTGCTGTTTTTAGCCTTGCATAGGGCTAAATACCTCGGGAAATTGTAGGAGGAGAGCAACCTGGTTCGGTCTAAAGTCCCAAAATTAGAGTCATACAAATCGCCGTCCTCATCAATCAACTCCATTCTCCACTGGTTTGGGTTCATTAGAGCGGCCTGATCCCTTTCCTCAGAAAACTCTTTTGCTTCAAATAGGCGTAAAAGACAGTAGCCAATACAGTCAAAGACAGACACATCGGTGTCCACCTCCAAATCTGTCAACACAGGCTTTGACTTTGGAGGAACGAAAAGATCAATTTTGGCTTGCTTGACATTTTTAGAATTAGCGGTGACAAAAGTGAAATAGCTCAAGGGGTTAATGTTTGACGACTTGTCCCGCATTTGAATCATGTCACTGAGATTGGATTTCAAATTGGGCACCTGAGAAAGAGCATTGTAAGTTTTTTGGAAGGTGAAGGACTCTTTTCTTTTAAGAGTCGGAGTGAGCTTGGAAAACGCCAATTTGCTCATGCTGCCTGTTGGCGTGACCGCACTATGGCCTTTTGTTTGGCTGGAGCTCACTTTATCATTGGGCTGTTTTATGGGTCCCTTTATACCCGGGTCTCTCTCGAGGACATACGTGTCGGGAACCGTGTAGTCGTACATGATGTTGACACTAGAATCGGCCAAAGAATCAGCTTCGATATCGGTGAAGGCAGAGTCCACTGACATATCCTCATTCAGGTCTTCGTCGCTTTCGCCTTCAAGCTCCAAAGTCAGCACACCACCGGTGGAATCGTCGCTTTCTTTTTGAGAGGACGCGTCTTCCGCATTGTAGGACTCGTATTCAGCTTCCGCGTTATCGGGAAAAGAGTTGGTGGAGTCGTTTGGCATGGAGCCTACTGATGAGCCGCTGTCTGAATCACTCAGGTACTTCTGAAGCCTTTCACCCCTGGTGAATAGCTTAGAGATGGGGTTTTTGTGTTCCTTTCGTTCCGCGACATCGTCGTCACTCACATCTATGGATTCTAGAGGCATTGAGATCATCTGGGGCGAGATGGACTCGTAGTTTGATGGGGTACTTTCGATGTGGCTTTTTCTCTTCGGACCGAGAGCTTTGGATTTCCTCCGGGCATGGTATGCTCTATTTGTGATGCGAGAAGAGCTGCGCTTGTGGGCGTTACTCAGGAGATGCAAATTGTCAGAGGCTCCAGGGTTGGAGAGCTCGAACGGAATCGGCGGCGAGTTGGGCCGGAGTTCCGGCAACTTGGAGTAGTCGCTGACAAACGGACCCAAGTCAAGGGGTTTGACTATACGTAGAATGGAGCTGAGGCCTTTGTCGGAGGACGCCAAAACATAGCTTCTTTGTTGGGCTCGTAGCTGTGCCGTTTCAAGCGGGAAGGCCATACTGACTGGCAAGAGGAAAGGATGCGGTTCGAGACGCCGTGTTAAAAATATGGATGTCAATGGATGGATGAATGGATGCTTATGTTACTGGACGGGTCTGTGATTGGGTAATGAAGGAGCTATATTATGCCATGCGCGCGAATAGCTGCAAAACTAGCATGCTTTAGGGGAGAGGCGAAAGTGGCCAGGATGCTACGCTGATGCTCGCTGCTTGGCCCCTTTGACCGAGGACTTGCATCTTCCTCCCTTGTGCTGTGCTTCTCGGTGTAGACAAGAATGTCCGCTTACCTGTTATGTTTACAGCCTACGTGCTACTTTACTGCTTTTGTCCACGGGATTGTCTACTGCACTTTTCACTGCACTTGTCACTGCACTTGTCTACGGCAATTGTCTCCGCCAATTGTTTACTGCAACTGTCTACTTCAATTGTCCGCTGCAGTGTCTAGTGTTCTTTACCGAGTTGTTACAGCTTTAAGATGCTCTTGCAATTTTATATTTTTTGCAAGGACTCCTACCAAATAGAAAAACACTTTGGCGTGATTTTCTTCTTTTCCTGTTTTTCTCTCCCTGAAGACGCTTAGACCTGAATTGAATTTACGTGATTGATGTGTTCTTCTTTGGTTGGCCACTACTACTTGTCTACTACTTGTCTACTGCTTGTCTACTGCTAATCCACTGTTTGCTACTTGTCTACTGTTTATAACTTGTCTACTGTTTATAACTTGTCTACTACTTGTATACAATCGGATATCTTACATTCAAAACTGCATAATAGATATTTATTATTTTTCTGCTTCCCATCCATTACATGGTGAGCCTTAAGGCATTTCCCTTTTGGGGAGTCAGATGCATCGGTGCAGCAAACTTGCTGATCCGGTGTAGTGCGATGGTAGCTAGCCGGCGTAGAAAGCCACCTACACCAATCTGGAACACCGGGTCCAAGGCTTTTCTGAAAATGCTTTCTCAACTCACTCGTTCTTGTATTGGTCACGGGGGCGTGGGTTTACCTCCTCGCCGGAGTTTCTGGTACTCCATATAACAAAAGTTGGCCTGGACATAAGACTCGGACAACTCGCGTACACTCCAGTACCTTCACCACGTCCCCGCCCTGAAACCGCCCCAGCGCTTGCATCACCCGACCCTTTCATTTTTGTGTTTCCTTCTAAGCAAGTTGAATTGCATGGGATCCGGCTCCTCAACACCACATTCGGCCCGCTCCCCTCCGTTGCTACCAACCTCTGTCCACTGCGAAGTGAACATTCAGCATACCTCAACCATAAGAATTGGTGGCCCACGAGCTCTTCATTATGACACAGAGAAATGTCTCAGGAAACTCTGATTTGGGAAGCTTGAGTGACGAAATCACCAACATTTACCGCACCTACCAGAACGGAGACAGGGACGGCCCCGATTCCAGCCCCTATAAACCAGTTTCCATTCCCTTGGATGATCCGGCTTTGGACAACCATCGCTTTTTGCAGACTGCTCTCAACGGCAATGGCTCACGTGCTGGTACTCCCCTTTCCACCTCTTCTTTTGATTTCAGCGACAATTACGGCGTCACAAACTCTTCCTTGAATGTTCTTCTCGACACCCCATCTGAGACGCACAACCTATCCACAACCAAGCTTGCTGATATTCCGTCAACTTCAGACCCCAAAACTGATGGAGCACCGGATCTGACTGATCAGATTGATGTGCTTCGTGCCGCTACTGATTACACTGATAGCAACTCTAAGATCGATCTCTCTGATTCTTCTAGGAGCTACAACGAATGGGTGGAGAAAGGGGCCGCAGAATCCCGCCGCAGTGGACCCAACGGAGAGGCGGTGGTGCGTCGAACCGTTGAAGATTTTGAGTTCGGCAAGGACTTGGGTGAGGGGTCCTATTCAACTGTGGTTTTGGCCACCGATAAGATCACATCGCGCCAGTTTGCAGTGAAGGTGTTAGATAAGCGTCACATCATCAAGGAGAAGAAGGTGAAGTATGTGAACATCGAAAAGCATGCGTTAAATCGGTTGAGCCGCCAAAATGGAATCATCTCGCTCTTCTACACGTTTCAGGATAAAAACCTGCTCTACTTCGTGCTTGATTATGCTGCTAACGGTGAGCTTTTGGGTCTTGTGAAGCAATACGGCACACTCAATGAAGATTGCACAAAGCACTTTGGTGCCCAGATCCTCGACGCTATCAACAATATGCATTCCAATGGTATCATTCACAGAGATATCAAGCCGGAAAATATTCTTCTCGACGACAAATACAGAATCAAAATCACCGATTTTGGTACGGCGAAAATGCTTGAGAAGAAGGTCAATGACGCTACAGGGGAGGAAGAAAATTATCCTCTTGATGTACGGGCAAAGTCCTTTGTTGGGACGGCTGAATACGTGTCTCCAGAGCTCTTGGAAAACAAATACTGCGGTAAGCCTGGTGACATCTGGGCTTTCGGCTGCATATTGTACCAAATGATAGCAGGAAAGCCGCCTTTTAAAGCTGCAAACGAGTATCTTACCTTTCAGAAGATTACCAAGCTTCAATATGCCTTCAGTGCCGGGTTCCCCTCGGTCTTAAGGGATCTACTAAAGCAAATCCTTGTGTTACAGCCATCAAGACGAGCAACCATAAAGCAGATCAAAGCGCATTACTTTTTTGAAGATTTCGATTTCAACGACACAAACCAAATCTGGAACTCGACGATTCCAGAAATCAGCCCTTACAAGATGAACGCCAAGTCCATGATGAAGGTTCCGGCGAAGTCTCAGCAGCAGAAGCCTGCTAAGAAAGTCAACAAGACTCCAGCTCCAAAGAAGACTGGCCCAGACAGTCAAAATGTTTCAAATGCTAAAATTCTGCAAGCACCTAAGAACTTTAGTGCAGCCAGTGTTGCAGCGTACGTTTTGGCTAAAGAGGATGAAGTCCCTGAAACCAGCTCCAATCCCAAGACTGCCAACATTCCAACTCATAGAAGTCAGGCACCAACTCACACAACTCCAGAGTATATCCCTGGTACTAAAATTTTGCGCCCTCAGATTAACACGATGCACAGCTTTACCAGGCATTCTAACGGCAGCTCCAACTCTAGTGATAAAGATGCTATCAAGCGCAAACCATCCAAGGTCATGAACGTGTCTCCACCAACAGCCGTGGAGGCTGCATGGCAACAATACTTGGGACCGTCAGAAAGAATCATTAATGTGGGGCTGGCCATCGTCAGAAGGCAGCCAACTGCGGTTTTTGAGAAAAAACACAAGGGACTCATTCATGATGCCCCTCTTGGCTTTGCAAACAGAGCAGCCGGCCAGCGTAGAGGTTCTCGATCATTGATGTCGCAAGCCGTACAGGGCAGCAAAATCAAAGATCAGCAAGATCCTGACGTGGGGTCCAGTCTGTTCGCCGAGGACGAAGCCATCAAGGTTTATCCAAATTTCCTTACCGAAGACAATGAAGCCCTAGAATCCGAAGATAAGAATTCGACGACGGCAACCACCTCATCAAAAATCGGGAAGTCCATCTTCAAGAAACTTCTACCCAATTCGGACAGAAATAAAGAAAGCTCTTCAGCCCCAAGCGGCACTCATGCCCCTGAGCATGAAGACAGAAACGCTTTGATGCTCGATAAAGCTCATACTTACACATTGTTAGTGACAACGTACGGGAGGGTTTTGCTCTTTCTTAGAGATGATCAGAAGACGGACTACGAGATTATTTGTGAAATACATCTTCAGTATCCTTTCGTGAATTTCAAGGAAGTAATCACCAACACTTCAAGCAAGTTTGGCAAGATGGTTCCCGCGAACGGCATGTTTGCCATCGTCGTTTCGCAGACCACATTTGTGTTTGAGACAGAGAAGTACGAGGTGAACCAATGGACGGAATCGTTGGCCAAGGCGCAAATCAACCAAGTGGAGAGAGAGAAAGAAGCCGAAAGTGCCGTGGCGAAGTCTACGCCAAAGCAGTCACCCAAACCGCCTGCCGCGGCCGCTTTCAACTCAAGTCCGAAAAACGGCCGCACCACACCAAAGGAAAATCGCTTGAAACCCGATGCTTCGAAATTGAGTGACACCGACGATTTTACACTGAGAACAGAGCCGTCACACTACGACAGAGAGGGCCAGCGCAGAAAGCCGCCGCCACCACTACAGAGCCCCAAGAAAGGCTCTGTAGACCAGCGCCGCAATATTGGACAAAACGAAACGGTATATGCGGCCCAGCTAGCTGTTTCCAATAATCCAGGGGTGCACATGCCAGATTACCGGCGCTCGAGCTTCACCAAGGATAGCAGCTCGCATGGTACGCCCAAGCAGACGCATTCTGCAAGCAGCGGCGGGAAAATCACGCAAATGAACTCGAAGTTCTTGGCTAGAAGCAGGAACCGTTAAGTAATCAGATGCGGTTGCGGAGAAATATAAGACGAATATGAACACATGTGAAGTGCAACGAGTAGAGGCTCGGTGTGGATGTAAAGGGCTCAAGCCCAAGTCAGGTACTGTCTCACACACAAAATTTTGGACACACTATTTAGACGCGAGTCCACTTTTACCGTATTGCGAGGTTATTCTCAAGCCATTCACTTGAGGTGTAATTCAATGAAACCGGCGCCGTCACACACCCTATAGGGTCGGCTAAGACGGTGGTGTCTGCAGTCGCGGGTTGCAACCTGTGGACGAAAACACAGTCCCGGGAGTCACGTGCAGCTTTGTATGCACACGCCGCAGCCATACTATGTCATCTCTCGCTATTCGTTCACATCCCGACTGCACATAAGGCGGGGGAATTTTCGTTTCCTCAAAATTTTTTCGGCTCTCCTTATTCCTGATACTCGTTTATTACACACAAGGATACAATGGCTAAATTCATCAAGTCCGGTAAAGTTGGTATGTAATCCCGTTTTCGTCCGCCACCTCAGCAAATCTATACTCCATGATACACATTCCCCCGAATCTGGCTCCATATAGGTATGGCGCCCCCGTGTCCAAATATGTATGCCTAGAGGTTGAAGTCATCATTCTCGGTCCTAGGGTTGCCGCCATTAATCATACCTGAAGAAGTCAATCATACCTCAAGAAGTTAATCATTCCTGAAGAAGAATGCCTCAAAATAAAACCCCCCAAAAAACCCCTCAAGAACTACTCAAGAATAATACCGCGATTAAGGGTCTTCGAGGACAAATCCATGCGTATCTCTATCAAGACCGTCTACATGTACATTTGCGTTCATCAGCAGTCACATACTAACGATTAGCTATTATTACCCGTGGTCGTTACGCCGGTAAGAAGGTTGTTGTCGTCAAGCCAGTCGACGAGGGCACCAAAAGCCACGCCTTCTCTCACGCCATTGTCGTTGGTATTGAGAGGGCCCCATCCCTGTCCAAAAAGGAGCAAGAATCCAAGTCTGCCAGAAACACTGTCAAGCCTTTTGTCAAGTTGGTCAACTACAACCACTTGATGCCAACAAGATACTCCTTGGATGTTGACTCCTTCAAGGGTGCTATCAGCGCCGAGACCTTGAAAGAGCCCTCTCAAAAAGAAGAAGCCAAGAAGGTTGTCAAGCAGGCTTTGGAAGAGAAACAACAAGCCGGTAAGAACAAGTGGTTCTTCACCAAACTCCACTTCTAATGTCACTATATAGCACACACGTGAAATAAAGCTTCTGCAACGGACTTGTTCCCCAATGTAAATCGTCAACTCCGTTACAAGTCCGTACCACTGCGGCCGAAGATGGGTTCACGAAGCATAAACCCCGGTATACACATTACAAGTGTGTATCCTGCAGTGTGACGCGCACGTGAGTCACGAAAATTCACCCTCACTGATAGCCAGGACCAACCACTGCTCAGCGTTTCTCTTACACGACATAATGTCCCAAGTCGACGGTGTTTCCAAACTAAATCTTGAGGATAAATCTAGCCAAGAGCAAGTCATCACGCCATGGGAAGTTGATGCGGGAGTAGATGAAAATGGTGAATCCAAAGGTATCGACTACAATAAGCTCATCGAGTCTTTCGGCACTAAGAAGATCACGCCTGAGCTTTTACAGAGATTCACTGAGGTCACCGGTGAGGAACCGCACCCTTTTCTTAAGCGGGGGGTGTTCTTCTCTGAGAGAGACTTGGCAAAAATCTTGGACTTGTACGAACATGGCGAGCCTTTCTTCTTGTACACGGGCAGAGGCCCCTCTTCGGACTCGTTGCACTTGGGTCATATGGTTCCTTTTGTGTTTACAAAGTGGTTGCAGGATGTTTTCGATGTGCCATTAGTGATTGAGTTGACTGATGACGAGAAGTTCTTGTTCAAGCAGAAGTTGACCATAGAGGACGTCAAGAAGTATGCCATTATCAACTGCAAGGACATCATTGCTGTTGGGTTCAAGCCGCAAAACACATTCATTTTCTCCGACTTGGCATACATGAACCCTGCTTTTTACGAGAACGTGGTGAGGGTTTCCAGGCAGATCACCACCACCACCGCAAAGGCTGTGTTCGGGTTCACTGACACGGACTGCATTGGCAAGATCCACTTTGCCAGTGTTCAGATCGCTACCGCGTTCCCTTCGTCGTTCCCTGATGTGTTGGGATTGCCCCCCACAACGCCGTGTTTGATTCCATGTGCCATTGACCAGGACCCATACTTCCGAGTGTGCCGCGATGTTGCAGACAAGTTGAAGTTCTCCAAGCCTTCATTGATCCACGCCAAATTCTTCCCAGCATTGCAAGGTGCGTCTACCAAGATGTCCGCATCTGATACCACAACGTCGATTTTCATGGACGACACGCCCAAGCAAATCCAGAAGAAGATCAACAAGCACGCATTCTCAGGAGGTAGGGCCACGTTGGAAGAGCACCGCGAGTTGGGCGGGGACATCGAGAAGGACATTGCTTACCAGTATCTTTCGTTCTTCAGCGAAGACGATGAAAAGTTGGACCAATTGGCCAAGTCCTACGCTAAGGGCGAACTTTTGTCGTCTGAAATGAAGAAGGAGTGTATTTCTGTCTTGCAGGAGTTTGTCGGTTCATACCAAGAGAGAAGAGCCAAGGTGGACCAGGATGTCATTGATTCCTTCATGAAACCACACAAATTGGCCGCCGGCTTGAGGGAGAGAAAGGTGCCAGCCAAGGAAAGACCGCACAAGGCCAAGAAATAGTATAGACACATAATCATAGGCATAGCGTGAGCAGTACCCGCAAACTTCTCCCATGGGCTCTCACCGCAGCAAGTCTACCCAGGAATCATACACATAGAGTACATCCAAGCACCCCCAGGCGCTCACATCAGCAAAAGCGCCTTGACTTTCTCTAGAACAAACACGAGCTTTTCGAAGTCGTGGGGCCCAGTTTCGTGACCGCGGCCAAACCATTTCGAGCCTAAGCTTAATATCGTGTTCTTGGGGTCCTTCAGCAGAAGAAGCACCTTACTAATCTGTCCTGCTATCACCTGAAGTTTCAAGTTGGACGGGTCGCCCACCAACACAACCGGCTCGATACCTAAACTCTCCTCGTCCTTCAACATTCGGTTGATGCTAGCCTGCGTGGATAACGGAAGATCGAAGGTGGTGTCCACGATGCCATTGATGAGAATGTTCAAAATGAGCTTGTCTTGGAAAGACACACTCTGGAACACGAGGCGGTCTTGTTTGTAAGTGCTGGTCAATTCTTTAGTGATGCCCGATTTGGTGGTGTTTCCTAATTCAGTCTTATCGCCTTCATTCTTTTCGCCGCTTTCTTTCGTGTTGCCGTGGCCAATCCTAGACATGATGGTGATGCGTCGGTGCATTAAGTGCATGCACATCTCGGTGAGGCTTTCTCCGACACGACACGGGTGGCTACTTGATGGCCCGTTGCCCGGATCGGTTCAAATAAAGAAGCAGTGCAGTTGCTGTTAGCCGCCGACGAGATCCCATCCCTCCGCTGCCATGCGATACTCGCCCCAATATTCGCTACCCAATTGCGCTCAGCATGTGTAATGGCATTACTAATATCTCACCGGCTGCTGAGGTGAGCATTTTTCGGCACATTATGCATATATACACCCCGAGTCCCACCTTCGCACTCCACGAATACCCATCAATGGCTGACTTTAGTGATATCCCCACAGCTATTGAGGCTTACAAAAACGGCGAGTTTCTCGTGGTCATGGACGATGAGTCGCGGGAAAATGAAGGAGACTTGATCATTGCTGCAGAGAAGATGACCCAGGAGAAGATGGCGTTCCTAGTGAGGCACTCTTCGGGCTACGTGTGTTGCCCGCTCTCTACCCAGAGGGCGGACGAGCTCGATTTGCAGCCCATGTTGAAAGACCGGTTCGATCGGCACGGCACCGCCTACACCGTCACGTGTGATTACGCTCACGGCACCACCACCGGCATTTCTGCGCATGATCGATCATTGACTGCCAGACTGTTGGCCAGCACCACTTCCAAGCCCAACGACTTCATCAGACCGGGCCATATTCTCCCTTTGAGGGCCGTACCCGGGCTTCTCAAGCAGAGAAGAGGCCACACCGAGGCCAGTGTGCAGATGTGTGAATTGGCCGGGTTGCAGCCTGCCGCCACCATCTGCGAGCTAGTCAAAGACGAAGATGGTTCCATGATGAGATTGGATGACTGTGTCGCTTTTGCCAAGAAGCACAGCATTAAGCTTATCACCATCGAGCAAATTGTCCTGTATATATCATAATCCATCCACTCGTTACTTCATACATGGCTCTCTCTAAAAGGGCTTCTCTATGTACGTTAAGGTGGGGGCTCTGCATCCCTATACTAGCACCAATTGCGCCCTCCTCTTGCCACTGACTTCGTCCTTGACTGATGTCACCTTGACCTCGACCTTATCAAAAACACCAATCACCCTCTCTTTGCCTTGGGTATCATTGAACTTCAATTCGTACCTGTCCTCGTCGTACTCGGAGGTGTTGGCGTCTCCCATCTCCTCCATTTTAATCAACCCTTCGACACCAAATTTGGGAACGAGCACGATGATACCATTGTTGAAGCACTTGATCACATACCCCTCCTGTTTACTTTCGTTGCTTCTCATCACCTGCCCGACGTAGTATTCGATACTGGCTCTTCCGGCGAACTGCGCATTCCGGTGGCGTCTGTTGATGTTCTTCGTGATAAGCTCCATCTTGGCCTTGTCTCTGTGACTCAAGTTTAGTGTCTCATATCCAATGGCTCCTGCGAGTTGTCTGTGGGCCACCACGTCACAGTATCTTCTGATGGGTGATGTGAAATGCGTGTAAATGTCGACCGCCAAACCATAATGCCTAAATTCAGGGTATCCGTATGATCCGGATGGAAAGTATTCAGCTGCCATCATACACCTTGTGGACATGATACGAACAAGAGTATTGAAGTATGGGTCCTTCTCATCGACACACCGATCAAGAGAGTCGGCAAGAGCTCGGGATGACTCGAGAGATATGGACATGCCGGGCCTTCTGACCCTCAATATTTCATTCAATGCCTCAAAATTCGTCGATGGAGGCGCAGCGTGTCTTCTCAACATGGCGGTTTGTGGGAACGCGTCATAGATTTTTCTCGCCACGGATATGTTGGCCATCAACATGAACTCTTCAACCAATGAGTTTGTTTCCAAACTCTTCTTAATCTCAACTTGTCCGGGATCGGCAGTTTCACTGTCCATGTGCACCTTGACCTCTGGCGAAGACAAATTCAAGGCGCCTGCATCCAATCTCTTTTGCTTCAAGCACTTCGAAAGCTTCAAAAGAATACGGATTGATTGGGTCAACTCATCGTTTTGCGAGGGGTCATCGATTTTCAACTGTGCCTCCTCGTATGAGAATGCCTCCCTAGATTTGATGATGGACTTCATGAACTTGACATCGATGATGTTGGCACTTTCATCCACTTCCCAGATGACTGAAAAGGCGTATCTGTCAACATATGGCTTAAGGGAACATAAATTGGTACCCAATAGCATGGGTAACATATCTATTCTCTTATCCACCAAGTACACGGAGGTACCTCTTGATGCGCCCTCGTGATCGAGGGCAGTATTTGGCTTCACAAAGTGCGTCACATCCGCAATATGAACACCAACTTCATAGTTCCCATTCGGCAATTTCTTAGCATGTAAGGCATCATCAATATCTTGGGCGCCAACTGGATCAATGGAACACACCAACTTGTCGCGCAAATCGACTCTCTTCTTCAACTGTTCGTCACCATTATTCAAGTCCTCAGGCACCACCCAGTTTTCTCCTTCCTTGGGCAAACAATCTAGAACCGCCTTGGAGAACGGCCTGTATTCAACATCATGCTCTAAAAGCAATGCCTCTCTCTCAGCTTCGACGCCCTCAATGGGTCCTAAACTGCGAACAAAATGTCCTTGAGGATGTTTCGAATTCGATGGCCAAGAGTCAACGGTCACCACAATTCTTTGCCCGAGGAGTTCTTTCCCTCTTCTTGTTTTAATACGAATCTTGGGAAGTGCTTTGTCCATTAGAATAACGAAACAAGTCTTCGATGCATTTCCTGCATCCTCCTCAATAGACACCGAGGAGGGTGCTATTTGACCCACATAGTATCTCCACGATCTTCTCACAATCCCCACCACTCTGGCAGTTGGCTGTACCCGCTTCTCTTCCGAGGAAGAAACGGCTTTCATGGCCTCCAGAGCCAAGACACGACGCTCTTTGTCAGAAATAATGTTTTCCTGGAAATCTTCATCAGCGTTGTCATTGACACCAATTGCTTTCTCTTCCACAATAGTGGACGACGGCTCTCTCCATTTTTCTCTTGGTAGTAACTCCACAATAACAGAGTCTCCATTGAAACCACGATTCAAATTCTTCGTGCCAATGATAAGCAATGGCTTCTTGAAAGCAGCTGAGTTGATAGATCCCTCCAAAATATTGTAGGAAGATACATTCAAAACACCCTGATACAATGTGCCATTCTTGATTCCAGCCATTGTCCTAGACGTGGAATAGTACTCGGGAAATGAGATCTCCGAAGTGTTTTTATCGAAGCTGAGGTTTTCGGCAGGAATCAAATCCCGCAATTGATCTCCATTGCTCAAACTTGAGATGTAATCTATGAGAGATTTCGCATTGAGTCCTTCTTTAATGGCCTTCTCTCTGTTGTCCTTGTCGTTACAAACAAATATGATATCCAAGTTCTTGTCCGACTCGTGAATATGCTTTTTGAACCAAGAGACGCATTTGCGGATGGCCCGATCATTCCTATCGTTGATGGACTCATTCTTTTCTCGTTCGACGTACGTATCTCTATGAAATTCATTATGAAATACCACAAATCGTTTGTCTGCGGCTTTCACAAGAGCACGTGTTCTTTGATATATAGGAAAAGATCTGTTTTTCACCTCATCAAGTACAACTTGGGGAATAATGACGTCGTAGAAGCAGTCTGGGTGCTCCAACAAGTCGATCGCTTGCAATATTATGTTGGTGTCGAGAATCAAGTAGTGGGGAGCACCCAGTATTGTCTTTGCTGGTGAATCCAGCAACGTAAATTCAGGGAGGTTTCCATCAGCGTCTGGCTTCACGATATTAATGCACGTGCTGCAGAGTTGGGAGTAGCAGGGAATGTCAGCACGAAGGTAGTGTTCCCTTACAATCTTGGTGCAAGCGCCATTTCTGGATCTGACAAAGACCTTTTGGGTCGCAGTTAGCCCTGACGAAAGCCTTTTTCGCTGTATCATTAGGGGATGTTAGATGTGGTGAGAAAAGGCGCTACATCAGAAGTTCTCATCGAGCACTTGCATCCGTACACCACAACCTGGTGATCTTAAGTGAAGCACTAACTCGGTGGGCAAATTCTGTGCGGTTCCAATCAAAAGAGATTCTGGGGTTGACTTTACAAAAACATTTAGCGGGTTGTACAGCCTTTCAAGTCGCAGTTTAACTATGCGTATATTAGTTGAGTAACGAGACAGGCGGTGAGGTGACTACACATGGTTGTGAGCCTCTGCGGGAGCCGCCATAACGGGCTCAGCGCTTACGTTATGCGCATAGTTGGCTTCAGGTTGCTGAAGCGCAGCCACTGGCAGCTGATGCTGGTCGAGCTTAGTGCTAGACTCGGAACTTAGGCTCCGTATACCCTGTAAATCGGGCAGCTGCTCCTTGTGATGATCATGGAATTCCTCATTGAATTCCTCAGGATGTGTAACTCGGTAATGTTTCACTGCGGATGGAAACAAGTCCATAGACCACATGACAAGAAGTAAGCCGTACCAGAAGGAAATGAGCCATTCAAACAGGGCAGACAACGAGGCATTGCCAGACTTCATAAAGTATCCAAAACATATGGCGAAAGCCACTGCCGCAAGAAGCCAAAAGAGTTTGAAAAAAAAAGACACCATGTAGAGGTTCTCCCACCTCCTTGTTCCAAACAAAACCCTTTCATGATTTGGGTGTAGTCTTTGAGGAAAGTTTCCAAAGATGAAGGAATTAAGTAGGTGAAAAAAACAGGACCAAAAGATAAAGAAGATGAACACTGCCACCATGGTCAAGTGCACAGTGTGGTAAGTTGTAGTCTTGAAGATGGAGACAAAAAGAATCCCCAACTGGCCAATCACAGCGAAGACGATGCTCAAAATCGCAAAGATGGGCTGTTTTGTAGAGACATATGGCTGAAGCTTCTGCTTCTTTCGTAAGATGTACTCCATCAAGAGCGTGCCAACAAAGAATATGAGCTGGAAGCCCGTGCAGGAAATGAATAGCGGGTTCAAGTTGGTGGCGCCGACATCACTGATGTACACGGGATTCTGGCTCTCCCCGTTCATGAAGTCATAAATGGGACGGCCTTGCAAGGACCATGCAGAGAGGAGAGCGATGAGCATACCCCACCACACCACGAGGGCGACTAGTGGTATTAGGTAGTAGTGGATCTTGGTGAATCTGAAAATAGCCTTGGTCATGGCGCGGTTTGTATGAATGAATAATAGTACGCCAGCAAACGGTACGGTCGGGATGTTGCCTCTTATATGGACGTTGGGACGTTTAGGTGCGAAAGCAGCTACGTCACAGCAACGATGAGCCTCGCCAATGCTGCAGAAATGCACAGAAAGGTGCAACTGCGGCAGAAAGGTACAAATGCGGCAGAAAGGTTCAACTGCGCCAGCTACGGACAATGGCTCACCATTTGAGATTACCATACGTCAACAATTGTCCATCGAACAATGCCATTGTTGTTTGTTTCGGGTGACCACTGCGCACCATTTCTTATGCCCACGCCGAGTCTTGCCGCAGTGTGTATGATCTAGGTTGACGAGATTCTGTTGCTAAAGCGGGCGATGATGCCGGGCCCGTACCTGCACCTACAGCAAGTCAAATTCTTCAGCAAGGCTGTGGATGAGGTGGCTTTTTCTCGCGCTTCGTGACTAGAGTTTTTTCTCCCTGGATAAGTATTTCGAATGCCGGCGTGATTTTAGATTTGCCGCTCCTTCTCTCACTTACACGCTGAGATGCAGCGCCAACCTGAAAAAATAAAAACGTTGCACGCCTTCGTGAAGCGAAAAAACAAACAATATGCGGTACATATATTCAGGAATCATGTATCAGACTAGATGTATGCTCACTGCCACACACTCCGCCTCATTCAGATGCATAGCTCAGCAGAA
This sequence comes from Metschnikowia similis, assembly GCA_002370765.1. Lineage (NCBI taxonomy): Eukaryota > Fungi > Ascomycota > Pichiomycetes > Serinales > Metschnikowiaceae > Metschnikowia > Metschnikowia similis. The sequence goes on from NKZP01001385.1 coordinate 230,049, forward strand.
AAGATTGGTCATGGCCAGCAGGAGAAATTTCCACCCCCAGCACAAGAAAATTGTACGCTCAGTGTGTTGCGTTTGTCATGAGCAGTGACTCCATGCGGGAACTCGTGCGGGAACCAGTCGAGGTGCGTGCCCCCTCAGACACGCTGGGGCCCCGCATGATGGGGAAGCCTATCATGTTCAAGTTCGACATCGACAAATACCTAAACCCTTATTTGTGGCCCAACCAGGTGCACCGGGTGCCAAAGCCCGTGGGCCGCTTCTTGGGTGCCATGACCCGAAAGGATGTGCCAGACTACTTGCTTTGGATAGATATTCTTGTTGGAACCTTTTGCGGGATAGCCATAATTGAGGGTGTGTTTAAGTCCCACACGGTGTTCTCCCATCATAATGCGCCGTTGATTGTTGCTTCGTACGGTGCATCGGCCATATTGTGCTTCAATGTGTCTGCATCACCACTTGCGCAACCCCGAAACCTTGTCATGGGACAATTTGTGTCTTCCGTCATTGGGTTGTGTATACAAAAGTTGTTTCTGCTCTCACAACTGTCAAGAGATCATTACTGGGCTGGCGGAGCCTTAAGTGTGGCCTTGCTGTCCGTGGCCATGTCCATCCTAAACTGTGTGCATCCTCCTGGTGGAGCCTCGGCGCTTCTTCCTTCCGTGGATGAGGGTATTAGACTGATGAGCTGGTGGTACATCCCAGTGCAGCTTGTTTCGTCGTTGTTGATGTTGGCTGTCGCCTGTTTATTTGGGGGGCTTGTTCGGAGCTACCCCACATATTGGTGGACACCGAAGGAAGTTGGTCCTCCCCATGCCCCCACGCCTTCACCTGCTGATGTTGTGTCTGCCGTCGAGCTGTGCAGTCTGAAGCATAACTTTCAATATGACGGTGACCCTGGTCAATTGGTCATCGCAGAAAACTGGATCACGCTACCCAAAAACCTTGTTTTAAGTGAGTTAGAAAAGACTTATATTGAGGACTTTCAGAAGCGCTTGAGGGAAGCAAGCGGTGCTTGAAAGCTGCCCCAGCTGCCAATAAGCATTCTTTTGGAGTGGTGTGGCTTTCCCGGAATGCTGGTTAGATGTCTCTTCCATTCAAATTCCATCTTGATGTCAAAAAGTGTACCATCAGAAACGCCCGCTTCGAGACGTTCATAAGCAAGCTCTGAGCTTAATAGCGCTTCTGTTGGGCACCATCAGTGTTCTATTGCGGCAGTAACGGGGTGTCGGCTTGTTGTGGAACAAGTGTAGCGACGCTTGTCCGTTAATATTAATTTACTTTAACGTGCAACCGCAGGTATGTTGCGCCCAGAATATAATGAACAGGCACCCAGCCAGCAATTGGCTGTACCAAAAAATATCAGGCACTTGAAATTTCATGGACGACTTCATTATTTTAGGTATCATCATAGTATATGTCAAAAATCATTTTACTGTCTTTTATTGATGCCATAATGCACAAAAAGTAACTTTCAGCTTCGTTCCTCATGGCCCAATGGTCAAGGCGTCTGGCTACGAAAGTAACCACTTCTGTTGGAACCAGAAGATTCCAGGTTCGACTCCTGGTGGGGAAGCTATTTTTTTATTTTTTTCCTAGAGAGCAGTTCATCCCACGAAGGTCACACGCTGATGATCACGTTACAAACAGAAATGAGATACAATCAGAATCTGTTCTTGAACTAACTATACAGCAAGTCCTAGAGATGGCATAGGGAACAAAATGAGAGTTCAATGCAAGTTAGCCTAGATAACTTCCTCCAAAAACTTCCCCACCAAGGAATACGCATACTTGTCCTCGAAATCCCCTTTCGAAGCAGCCTGGACACCGGATGGAGTCAAATAGTCAAGACTCTCCACGTAGAACAACCCGTCGTGGATTCCACCATCTTCGACATGAACCTCCAACTTTCCTGTGCCCTTTTTCGTGACCAAGTCAACAAACTTTTCGATTCCATATCGAAGCTTTTCCCTTTCTCCGTAGATAAAGAGCAATCTACCTTTACCGTTGATAGCACTGACATTAGACCATTGAGTTGCGTAATCGTCGTCGGTGAAGTGCACAAATGGAGCTACTTCCTTTCGGTCAAGACCCTCAATGTACCAGTCACCCATCTTCCCGTCAATGGCGCCCAAGTCACCGGTGGTGTCGATCCCAGGAAGTGGTGTTGCGGCAGTATATGGCTCGAGCCATGGGGAGATGTACACCATATTTTCGGGCTGAGGCAAGGGAGAGAAGTCCCATGCAAACTCGGTATACTTGGAGAACTGCTCACGTGCCTCCTCGGGGTAAGCTATGAACCGAGCCATGGCAGACGCTAAGTTGGTACCACATGAGTCACCTACCAAAATGATGTTGTCATAGCCCTCATTGACTAAGGCACGGTAAGCAGTCATGGCCTCGTGGATCTGCGTGGGGTACTTCTTGTAGTGGCACGTCAAGGAGTAGTCGATGAGCGCCACAGATAACTTACTTCTCTTGGGCTCCGGAACCGCATACCAAAGCGCCATAATGCCCACGAACTGAGCCTCGAAAACGCTGAGAGCGTATCCGCCTCCGTGAAGAAATAACACGACACTTTTCTTGCCGCTACCCTCACTCTTGGAGCGATGCACCCAATAGGTGCGATCCACGAGCTCCTCTCCATAAGCGTTGAGACCCACGGCCAAAGGCGAGCTCTTGAATTTGGCAAACAAAGAGGTCACTGGAGTGTACAACACGGCAACCACATCTTCACGGGTGAAAGTGTTGGCCAAGTGACTTTCCACGGACAAGTGGATGTTTTTGTAGAGCGAATAGCGGAATTCCTTATTGGTGTTTTGGTACACTGTCCCCACCGTATAGTACTTGATGATGGCGCTTATAATTGCCACGGGGGCGGTGAGTAGCCTGCCCAAGAATCTTAGGGAAATCATGGCCCAACCGATGAGGTGTCTGTTAGAGAAGAGTCGTAGTTAAACTGCGCTTTACTGCAAAATTCCCCGCGCTGATTGGCCGAGATCGCACATGCGATGCCCTAGTGCCTCGCGGACAAAACAGGCAAAAAAATCACCGTTGATTCTATAACCGTTACAATCTGAAGCCACTGGAGCTTTGCGCCGTAGCAGACTTCTTGATGTTCCCCAGAGCGTCGCGGAGCTCACCCTTCTTATCAATCACCGTCAAGTTCTTAGCCTTGCCCAACGTGTCCACGACGTCACTGACCTTCTGTCTCTTTTTGTCACCACCTGCCTTTTCCTTCTCCTTCTCTCTTTGCTCCTTGATATTTCTTAGCTCGTTGAAGTGCTTGGACTTGGCTCTTTTCTTGGATCGGTGCAACCTTTGCTTGTCGTCCCGGCTCAACTCGTCTTTGGAGTAGGATAATCCAGACTTCAACTGTACTTCCGATCGTCCCTTGGCGCCATCTGCCTTGGGTTTGTCGTCTCCAATCTTGTATATTTCCTGAGGAGCCAATTTTGAGTCATCTGAGACATGCAATGGTTGAGCATCCTCCATGGAGATGGATGCTGGAGCATCGGAAACTTTCACTTCGATGCTTTTGTACTCGCTGGGTTTTGGAATGAAATGCGCCAGACATAAAGAGTCAAGTTTATAATTGAGCTTGGTGAAAAGATCGCTGATCATGTTGTGGGCGGCCTCCACCTCCTCACTGACTTTGCTCTCTGGATCCACGCCATGATACTCGTCCTCGTACAATTCCGCCAAAGACTTGGAGCTCTTTTCTTCCGACACCTCGGTTTTTTGTTTTCGGACGAATTTGCCCACATCCGTGATGAGCCTTTTGGGCAAATCGTCAAACTCATCGTTCTTGATTCTTCTGCGGATGAGGTCCTCGATTGTCTCCGTGACCTCGTCAGTGATTACGGGCACGGGTTTGGCCGTGCGGTCAAATTCGAGATTGGGCACCTCTTCATCAGTCAAAAGCGAGTCCACAGGCCTGTCCTTGGACCGGACTTCACCTTTCATGGTCCATTTTTTCTCTGCAACGAGCTCGGCCTCGAGGCCAGCAATCTCTGCCTGTAGTTTGCGCTGCTGCTTTTCAAATGTGGACAATTGCTCAGTCGGTTGTGCTTCTTCATGGTCTTCGTCCGCGAAAAGATCTAGCATAGCGCCGTCCACGGCGTTTTCGTACTCGTTCTCGTCCAAGTCGGATGCAGGCTCGTCTTGTATGGAGGCGCTCTTCTTGGGAGGTGCTTTTTGTTTTCCGGGCTTATCGAAAAATTCATCGTAGTACTCCATTTCTTCGTGCTCGTCGTCATCATCTTCGCTCAAGTCTGCGAAGAGATCCACCTCGTCTTCATCGCTTGGTTGCTCCTCCTCAAGGGCAACGATTTGCTTGTTGAATCGGTCAATGTCGAAGAAATCATCGTTGAGCCCAAATGCATCCTTAACTGGTGTGTCGTGCGATTCTGCGTCTAGAGCGTGAGTATCGAGCTTTTCCGGTGAACTTTCTTCCTCCTCGAGCGCCTCCTCCCCTCCGTCGCTCTCCTCGCCATTGCTTCCCTCTGAATCACTCTGTTCTTCGTCACTCTGTTCTTCACCACCCTGTTCTTCGTCACTTTGCTGTTTTCTGTCGGCTTCAAAGTCTGGTTTATCTTCGCCCAGATAATACTCGTCCTCGCTAGAGACTTCATTCAGCTGACTCGGCACCTCACTAGCACCGTATGTCTCTTTCAACTTTGGAAGCTTTTCAAAGTGAAAGGTTTCACCCACACCTTGAAGAATCATCTGAGCTTGGCCAAAGACCTGCGAGGAGTCTAGCCCATCGGTATAGACCTCCTCGAGAACAGAGTGGTCCTTTGCGATGGGATCCAAAAGACTTTTGGTGATGCCGTTGATTTTTTCGGCAAACCCATCCGTCTTCGATAGCTTAAAGACAGAACCGGGCGCCTCAAGCAAACTCAGTATTAAATCCATGGGCTTGCGGTATAGTATGTGGTGAGGCGTGAGAAGTGATGAGAAAAAAGCCATCGAGAGCATCGAAGGTAGTGCACGCGGGAAGAGCAGACACCCGATGAATACTAGCCGTTCGTAGAGCAGCGCTAACCCCAATCACAAGATTTGCCTTCAAGATCCTCTACAATTGCAGCACCACCATAGGAAAAAGAAACACATGTTCCGGATGAGACTTCTTGCGGGAGTAGGGCTGCAATGGGCGAGACTACCGCCCAGAACTTCCCCACAAAACATCACCCTACACCTCAAATTTGTCCGTGCCAAGTCTGGAACATCGTCTCGAAGATGGGTAACCAGGCAAACAGATGACTACCACTCAAAAAAAGCCAAGCTGCAGGGCTACCGGTCTCGAGCCGCATACAAGCTATTAGAATTGGATCTGAAGTTCAAACTCATTGGCCGCAGCACCAAAAATATTGTTGATTTGGGGTTTGCCCCTGGAGCTTGGACCCAGGTGGCCCTAGGTAAGCTCGCCACTCTTGGCGTGAAATCCCATAGAGTTGTGGGCGTGGATCTTTTAAATTGCTCGCCTCCGGAAGGCTCACATTTCATTCAAGGCGACATCTTCTCCAAGACTACCCACCAAGAAATCAGAGCTCTTTTTGACAACCAGCCCGTGGACTTGGTGATGAGCGACATGATGATCAATACCAGCGGCATCAAGGACAATGACCACTACGCCAGTATGGACTTGTGTGATGGCGTAATGGTCTTGGCTTGCGACTTTCTCAGGAAGAATGGCAGTTTGGTGATGAAGTTCTACACGGGGAAAGAGGATGCTGCAATGCAGGCAAAGCTCTCCAAGGTGTTCCACAAGGTCTTTCGAGCCAAGCCGCAGGCTTGCAGAGCAGAGCTGCGGGAAATGTACTTTGTAGCCACCAACAAAAAACGGGACAAGGTCGACCTTAGTGATTTATTTGATCAAAGTTGATCTCGATACCCTGGAATTAACCAAGAACAGTCAGTCTCGCTGGCCATCGGAGCCACTCAGCGGAGTGCCCGCTGTTGATAGCATTTGCGCGCCATGGTTGCACCCAACTCAGCACCTCATCTACACCCATCCTTACCACCTCCAACCACACCCACCTGTTTTCGTGCCCATGTCACAAATATACACTCGACATCCGCTTCTTGCCAACCCCCTAAAATGGCTTCGAGGAGTTAAAAAGAGACATGTGCCTCATTTATACTTGGACTCATATTATGATCCAAAAAGCATCTCCTCCAATCCGTTTTTAGCCTCCTTGACCTCTACTCGGCAGGATGTCTCTAGGTCTCGCTTCCCAACAGGCAACATGATACAGATGATAGTTAAGACCACCGAAGGTGAAGAGAAGGAAAGATACCTCATTCGCCCTGTTCTACATAAGCCCTTGGATGGGCAGAATCCCGCAAGCTACATCATAGATAACAAAAGCTACATACATTTTCTCATGAGTGGGAGGTTTCGCCCAGTGCCGATGAAATACCACCATCGAAGTCAGGGCATGGCGCTGCAAATCTCTATATCCAAAACATTTGCCGACGACGTGGAGCTGTTGCTCCGCACCTCCTTCACCACATCATTGACACGTTACGAGCCAAAGGATATTTCCGAAGGGAACGGCATTCTTTTGAAGCCCAGCCCGTCGTTTAAGTGGGAGTGGAGCCGCAAGATTCCGATAATTTATACTGATCTAGTGGAGACTGACACCTTTCTAGACTACACCAAGGATACGGAAATGTGCTCTATAATGGTTAAGCTAGTTTGGTATCTACACACATAGTCATGAAAGGTTAAGAACTCAATGACACCCTGAATTAAAAGTACATGAAGAAGGAAAAGAAAATAGACATGGCAAAAGCTCCCCAGCTTTGCTCGACTCCAATAATTCCTTCGGACTTCTTGGAAGTGGAGGAAGTATTAAGGGTCACACTGGATAAAGTTTTAACTTCCTCCTCACTAGAGACCCAACCTGTGACTGTCTCTGCATCTAAAGAAGAGGAGATGGACAAATCATCCAGCATAAATACAGTGATGGTGCCGTCGGTGCCAAACACCACACCACCTTTCATAGTGGAGGAAGTGTCTCTTGTGAAGTAGGCATCAGCCTGCATACCATTGTTGATGTCACTGGTGCCCTGGTAGTCGTGGATTGTAGAATAAAGATGAGTGGTTTCAGTGGAGTTCATGACTTCGAAAATATCGAGTTCACCACACCCCGAGTTCCAACATGAGCACGACGCAGACGAAGAATACTGGGACGTTCTTGGAATCTTTGCGTTCAAAAACCAAATGGCCGGCATGTCGTAGTAGGCAGTGGAGTTAACAGTAGCCTCAGGCATTTGGAACTCAAACAAGAACATCTTGGTGACTCCGTAGAATCCGTGGTATGCCGGAATTCCGTCTCTATACACGCCACAGGCACCACTGGAGCTTGAGTCTGGGCAGGTGATATTGGAAAAGATGGCATACTCTTGATTGGAGTTGACCAAGTTATCAGCCTCCAAAATAGTGGGCTCGTCAGCAGCAGCAGTGCCATTAGCCCCAGCATATGTCAAGGCTTTGCCCAAGCATGGTGAGTCGTCACCAGCATTGGTCAAAAAGGTGACATTATCAGCTGTCTGGTTATTGGCATTGTAATAGGAAATGCGCTGCCAGGTGCCGCTAGACAGGTCGTCTGCGTAGTAAGCACCAAACAGCTCCAAAGTCAAAGGCCCACGAAGATGCACGGAAACCTCCTCATTCAAAGGGGCATTTGTCCCTTCGAAAACAGTGAAGTCGTCCAGGAGTTTGCAGGAACATTTCTTGGAGTCGATGTTCAGAAAGGATTCGACATCATAATAATAGCCCGTGAATCCGAAATTCTGGAAAGCAATGGCCTCTGCACTGGAAGCAGCTCTTTTTCCAAAACCAGCCGCTAGGGCAGGCACAAGCAATGTAGACAAGAAAGCAAAGCCTTTCATAGCAGAAAAAAAGGGGACTTTGGGGAGGAGGGTATGGGAGGTGAAGGGAAAAAAGTGGGAGGCGACGTCAAGGCAGATATACTCTTGACACATGCACGATCGGGCCAAGTGCAGGCTCCGGGCTATGCTCCAAGGCTAGGCACTCTAGAAGGGAGAGGGCCGCGCGTAGGTCAGGCTAGGGCTGTGCACTGTTTCATGCCAACCACTTTCGTCAACACGAGGCTGGCTGTCAGGCGGCTCGCGTACCTCATAGTACCTTCGCCCTTGCCCATGCCTGGACGTTGGGCCCGAATCCAAGCCGGCGCGGTGTTTACCTGCGGAAGGAAGCCAGCCATTGTAGCACGCACATTCCGGCTTCTCGCGCATCAAAGTCCGTTGAAACGGTGACATGACTATGGGCGCGGGTTCGCTCCGAAAGATGATATTTATAGATGCTACAGTTGACAACGGTAAATGATGGGCCACGAAGAAATGATTGATGGAATAATGACCAAGTAATGACCAAATAATGATGATGACCAAATGAGGACCAGGAAATAATGACCGTGAAATAATGACCGTGAAATAATGACCGTGAAATGAGTGATGAAATCATTGGAATTAATTAGCGATGGAAATCGGGTTTCAACAAATAAATGGTCAGAAAGGGGCCCTGCGGCGGGAGAACTCCGCCTGCATCAAGAACGTCCCTTTATTGTCGTGGGCTTCAAATCTAAAAGGTGCTGGGGTGCTGGCTTAGTCTCTGTCAAGAGTAACAGCAGTTGCAATGCTCCATCTGTAGCACTGGCGATGCTTGACCCAGCGCTCACACCATCTAACGATGCAGTGGCAATGCATGGTCAAATTGACAGATCGCACTGCACAGTCAAATTGAAGTGGTGCGCAGTCAAAATGACAATAGCGTACTGCACGTTCACACTAACACGCACATTAACACGCAATAAAGTGTTTTTCCTAACATTATGCTAGCGCGCCATAATTCTTCGAACCAGACAGAATGATTCAAACCACACTGGCAAAATTAATCATGCCAATTCATAGGTGTAGAGTCCGGGGTGACGCGGAAATCGGGTTATCTTCTTCCGTTTCGACTCTATATTAGAAATGCAAGACTCGGCATTGTAGTGTATATGCGGCGATTCTCCAACTCTAGGATATCAGAAGATGCCTTTCGAATAAAACTTGGTTGGCACATAACGCCACTTGGATTGAAGACTGGGGGGAAATTTTACGAAGCTATTGGCTCGTTCAAGATTCACAGCATGGTTTGAATAGTTTTGGAGAACACTGGATTTCTGACCCGCGAGAGCACCGACGCGAGAGCACCGCCAAAACCCATGCTTGAAGCCCATGCTTGTCAGAACGCACATGCAGTCTTATTGAAGATCTGTCTCCTACCGTGTACTCTACTACTTCCAACAAGCCCCTTGATGCCCGGCCCCCAGAATGCGCTCTGGCTTTTCGGTAAACGCGGCATTCTACTGCATAAGCCTGCGAAAAGAACATTTTCTTCTATGCACCGGCCCCAATGAGTATACCTCATCTGAAAGAATATGGGCCTGCTGCTGCTGCTAAATCGGAGCCCTGGCAGCCATTCCATATTCTCAAAACCTGGTTGAACCCTCTGCTGACTTTTTCATCGGGGGAGGCAGGCTCACCAATTTAAGGCCGGGCAATATGCCCCAAGTTCCGGTTGTGTGCCGGAGGCAGCACCGGAAAATATGCGGCTTTTCTCAACGGTGCTCACATGTAATGTCATTGGCACTGCAATAGATTCGTCCTATTCCTCGTTCTTTCGTCTGGTGCTTTAGTGTTTCCTTCACAGTACCCCTCCCCATACGCCTTGTGGAGACTCAAACTTATAAAGGCCCTTGGCTGTCCCCTGCTCCCCATAGACTGAGCCCCGACACGCATCTGTCAGCACTACTTAGCCCGGAAAGGTGCCTTACTAGCATCCAACCAATGCCGTGTGGCTCTCGTTGCAAAAAGCTAGCCGACAATTCAAAAGCCTTTATACCCCCGCCGCCTCCTTCCTTGACAGGTGCTGGTGCTGCTGAAGTAGCCGCTAACTATACGCGGGCGAAAGCTCTTGCCGCTACTCCACATGCTGTGTCAAGCCCTCTTCATGGCTCCAAAGTGGGCCATTCGGTCTTGGAGCCTCATTCATGCATCGATATTGTGGCCTTGATCTTCATTCTTACCTCTGTGCCCCAGGGACTCAGTTGTTTTTTGTTGATCGCATACATCTTACTGAACTCCTTCAAAAACCTCGCAGGCAAATTTCTAGCAAAATACTTCATTCGATTTGACAGCGGGCTGCAATTTGATTTGGAATCAACCTACCACTCCGGTTACTACCGCTCCGAACTCATCGGTGAGTTTTTGCAACTATTCTCCATCAACTCGTTTATTTTGTTGGTGTGCCATTACACAATGCCTCACTCATGGTTTCAGTACCTCATAGTGGTGGCCAAGTCCATTATTGCAAGCCGCTTGATTGGGAGTCAATTCCTGAGCTCAAACACCTATGTTTCTGTGGTTTCGAGCAGCTCCGCTAACCCAGGTGTCACGGTCACCACCACTACCTCATGCAATGGCGAGAATCCATCGCAGAATCGAAGCAACGATTTTTTCGCCCGAGACTTTTCTAAATTTTTACAGGGAACATTGCTCGTTCTAGTCACAAAATACTTCATCAAGACTCGGCTCTCCAACTTAAATGTCGCAGCTGTACCCCATAATATCATGCTCTTCTACCGCAATTTCATGCGTTCTCAGGATAGTCCGAGGTATATACCGGAGGACCTCTGCATTCTCGCCAACTCAAAAGCCCCTGCCTCGTTGCAACTCTCTGATTCGAGGCAGAACGACCCCACTTTTCCCGGTTTCGTCAACTCTGGGATTTCAGAAAAGGACATTATCAACCTCGCATCGAACTATATACCTATAGGACGGAAAACACTAGGGTCGCTTTATTTTTTCAGCAAAGAAATCACAACTGTCATCAATTTTGCTTATTTGGTTCTCTGTATCCATGTCATAAGCTTGACAATATCTCCGTTATTAAAAAAGAATTTTATTTCAAGGACCTACTCCAATACTTTGGATCATTTATCATCATTTACACCTGACATACCATATGGTGGCTTTAAAAGGAATGGAGCTTCACCACCTAGCCATAGTGAGGCATTACCAGATACCCCCGTGGTGTTGAATGTTGAACCAGCACTTGCTCAAACTACGGTTACGTCCGTAAGGGAAATGCAGGAAATACAAATCGATCCTTCTGTTGCGAATACAATGCTTGGAAGCGACTCAAGTGAATCCGTGACGTCTATCTCGGCTGAGAACTTCAAGGTTTTTTGTATGTCGCCCTCAGCAAGCCTACAAATCTCGTCAGGTGGGAAAACAGGGTCCAAAACTACAGTGGACCGAAAGAATACCAACAGCGCTATTGCGCCCTCCACCACAATCATGGATAATCTTTACAGGATCTCAATCCAACCATTATGGTCATGGATTGCCGCTATCAAAATCATGTTTGGTCGGCCTTCTTTGTTCTCGAGGCCAAGCTCAGAATTTGATCAATTCTTGCCCAGTTCATCTCTAGAGTCGAAGGTGAGGATGGCACTATTCCATGTTAGTGAGAATTCTGTAGTATTGGAAGACCTTGATCAATCACTTACAAAGAGCGGAGCTAAAAATATATCAGTGAAGGTCAATGAAATCGATTGGCCATATTACGATCTCATTCCTCTCGCGGATGAGAAGGGTAATGCGTATATTCGTATATACGCGTTATCTCCCCTGATGGAGTTCTCCATCGATATCATCAATGACGGTACTCTAGTGAGTAATCACCTTGTTGTGACCCCTGGAGCAATACTTGAGACCCTGGACGTTTCCGCCAGCAAAGCTGTAGGCACACTTCAGTCCAGCTTGCTATATGCAATTCAGTGTTTGACCCATCTCAAATCCGACTTCAAAAAACAGAAGAAGGATGACAACAAACGGGTCGCCGACTTGCGGAAAAAAATCGACGCAATGAAGTCAAAGATAGGAAAGCTTGGCAACAAGGAGACGAGCGAGGTCAGAGTAAGTGGCAAACTCAAAGGCTTACAAAACTCGGCTCATCAGTTAGAGGCCGAGATCAAGGATATTGAGCGCTTGATACACGAACATGAGAAGGCAGAGTCTAAGTTCGATGCAGACTACATCAAAGAGGAAAAGCAGCTCGAGAATCAGATCCAAGAGCTGGAAACTTCAATCAAGGAAAGTGAAGTAGAAGTGGCCAGTTTGAGGGCTGAATTGAAGAGTGTCGATAGCGAGAAATGTTACTCCGAAATGAAGCTCAATAAAGTTGCAGCAAAACTTGAAGAAAAGGAGAAAGAATCGTCTCGAGTCAAGTGTGAGGTGAAGGCCTTGAGGAAGGCATTGTTGTCGGAAATTCAGCGAAGACAAGCGAGAGTGCACGAGCGCTTTGACGTGATAATTCCCCAAATCATCGAGGCCACGGGTCACCTCTCGGAGCAAGGCAAAACCTCCCTCAAAGGGCGCGCGAGAAACCAGACATTATGAACATATCAAAGTTCGGTACATAGAACACGGGCAATCATACTTGCTCCCAGGTAGGGAATCCAAGGTCGCCAAGGAACATAATTACGGGACAATTCGAAGCCCTTATGAGACTCCATAGCGTAACGTCTGTCTATGTACAGGTTACTCACTAAGAGGTTTCCCCACCTCGTGGAAGCCTTTCTGGAAATATAGCAAACCTCCCGATGGAGCAGACCGTTCCGAACCCGGGTGTAGGATTTCGTCGACCTTGACTACCCATATTTCGTGGTCCTCCACCAAAAACACATCATGTCTGCGGCATATAAAGACCACCTCCAGGTCTTTCAAGACGGGGACGGCGACCCCGCGGCGAGGCATGTGCATGTAATAGCTATGGTCCAACCCCACGAAGGGCATCGTCATCTCATGGTATGGATCATCGTCACTAATGGAGTCGAAATGGGAATTGTCGCGTTTTATACCCCCAGCAAACTTCCGTCCTAAGTACACCGCAGTCTTGGTCGGAGGCATCACGTGGATGGCCAAGGCGCCGTCGTTCTGGTGTAGAGCTGCGGAGGTGTAGCTGGGTAGATGCAAATTGAACATTAGCATGGGTTGGGGGTATGCAGATAGGGACGACACGGAGGAGAGCGTCATGCCATGGAGAGACGGTTTAGCGGTGGTGGTTCCCGACGTGAGAATCATGGCTTGAGAGCTGACTCGGGCCATGGCGCTTTTGAAGAGCGCCCGCGCGTTGCTGTTCATGCTTTGAAGGGACGGCCTCATGGTGCTGTGCGGGCTTTGATGGCGTTTTTGCTGGCTGCGTTGCGCTAACTATTGATGCGACTGGAGTGCTTTGCATCTTGTGCGCCCATCCAGGAAGACCAGAAGGCTGCAGTGGAATTAGAGAGCACCATAATTCGGGGTACCACAATTTGGAGCACCACAATTCGAAAACACCCTATTTAAGGGAGAGGGGGGGATTCCACGCCCTATAGCACTTGGTTCAGTTCATGAAGAAATATCCTATTGGATTTTAGAGCTCGGAACTCTGGGGGTGACTTTTCCGCATTTGTCCAAATATATGTTAAATTGCGCCAATGTTCCGCACTATTGTGATTCCACCCTTGTGAAGTTGTTATACAATTGGTGTCACAGATAATTTGTAGAATATTCAATTGGTTACAAATCGAAAACATGTGATGACTGTCTACACCTGCTCCTTATTTTGATGTCTTCCGAGGTTTTTTTTCTTCACTAGACTTGGGGCTCGCCGGAGTTTAATCCAAAATGACTAGAGCTGATGTGCGAACACCGCTGGCAAAGCACTTTCATGGTACGTCACCGGGACAGTTCCACAACGCCCGAACTTGGACTGTTCAGACAGCATCTTCCGGCTTACGACACACTCTATGGCAAATACCAATAATTTAAGCTGGCTGGTTCTTCGCGTCACGGCCTGGACGCAAATGGTGGAGCTGTCATGTGTTGCTTAATCGATGCGCGGGTGTTCATGCAGTTTGTTTGTATTCATTCTCACACCAAAACCTCGAAACTTGTCCTTATCGCATTGGTCCTCCTCCCATGCTCGACGCTCAATGTGGTGCCTTGTTCGACGCTTACGTTGAACGGCATTCCAATCCGCTTGGGAGTTTGTCTTTGAATGTGGTGCTGCAGAATAGCTTGCTTAAACCGCAGATGACTACAGAAGGTGTGATGGCCAAGGCCAAAGCCATTCTAGATGATTTGGATTCCACCAGCGCTGATGAGGCCACGATATCCAGCGCATTCAAATGCTTGTATCTTGGCTCATGCGGCCCCATACCTACGCTTGCATTGATGAAGAAACACCAGCTTTATGTCATCACCTTAAACGCGAAACGACGGCCCCAAACAGCCCTCCAGGAGCTCTCCACCATGTACAACGTCCTTACTGCCTCCCGGAAGTATGTCGATGTTTCAAATAACCTCCTTTTAAAGGGTATACCCCCTGCGGGCTCTGAATATCCCTTGCCATTGCTAATATCTTTCAACTTCTTTGTCATACAGGCAATTTTGCACTTGGCTTCGGTCAAGTTAACGAGCATGTTACAACACGACCCTAAGTTCAACATCTCGATCTTCAAGACCATAGCAAATTGCTTTCTCTCTGATTCGAACCTAATGATGGCTATCATTCTGCTTGAACAGACCTTACGTTCAAAATACTATTCCAATGCGATAAAGATGGTCTCTGGATTCATTAAAATAGCTGAGGTTCTACAAAAAAAACTCCAGAGTGAGGCTTTGGATTTGTACATTTTAGCATTGAATTTAAAACTATCCCAGTTCCGCATTTCTTGTGGCCAGACTGCCCACGTGGATTTGTCTGATTACAAACACTTTTCTTTGCTTCCTTTCGTGACGGACTTTTGCAATGAAACAAGCACAGAACTTCCCGCCACTTTGCAAGAAAAGAGCGTTTTACTTGCACAACCAGTGACTACCACCTTCCCTAGTGAAGGGCAAGCTCTGAAGGTCTTGCAGCATGCATTGACAAACAAAGAGGAAGTCTCGCAAACCTCTCTATCGGCGAGTCAAATGTCAGTCCGAAAATCGTGCGCTAGCCTTATCGCCACCCTAGACTCGTTGAACCCGAGAGATGTAAATGAACTTTCCAATTTTTCTGAACAAACAATATCGTTGTTGAAACTGACTATTAATGTCCCTGAAGATGCTGAAGAAGCCGTCTCTACTATCATTTCTAGGTTGGCGATATCGCTGGGGGCAATGTCGAACATCAAACTGTTGCGACTACTTGCTCGGCTTTGCTTCCAATTTGGCAAGGATTTTTCTCTGGCGGTATCCTTTGCTCAGACTTGTGATATTGATTTGAAATGCTGCTTGCTTATTTCAGATTCCTGTGCTACTCGCCGATTAAAAACTCGCATCGAGTACTGCCTAGCACGGATCATGGATCTGCAACGTTTTGACCTAGCTCACAAAATATTGAAGCAATACTTAGAGACTTTCAATGTTGAGTCAGCTGCGGATGCTCCTTTGGATTTGTTTGCGCATATGATCACCAGCCATACACCTCTGGCTGAAGCTTTAATCGGAACTTGCCTGAAGATTCCTTTAGCGGTTCAACACCTGATAGTGGAAAAGTGCTGTGCGCCGGGTGATATTCCTACTTTCAATTGCACCAATTTAGAAAGGATTTTCTTTCAACGCCGAGACTTGTTTCTGTTGCCAGTGCTCCATAAGATTGCTGACAAGTGTGCTGCTTTCATCAAATTTGATGGCCTACCCCCGGTGACTTCTGAAAAAGATAATTTGTACTTTTGCAGTATACTTCTATCGGGTTTAGAATCGGGTGTCTATTCCTATGATGTCGTGAAGTCTGTCGACATGATTCTAATGAATTGGTTTGAAGACACTACTCACACATATGTCGAGGACCACGTGTTGTTGATTTGTGATATTCTAGAGAAACTTCTGTTGATGGGAATGTTCACCTTGGTAATTAAGCATGCAGAAAATTTGCTATCGGTCGGCCGCATTGGTAACCGCTACTTGATTATTTCAATTTCGCTTCTTGCTTTTGGCTATATGGAAATGGGATCCTATGAGCACTTGCCCAAACTCATTTCTGATTCTGGAGAAGCTTTGAAAAGTTTGCAAACTCGCGATAAAGTTAATGTGAACTACAATGATATTCTCGCCTGGAAACTCCTTCAGCTCAAACACTTTATTGGAGTCAATGACCGGGCCAAATTCACAGCCAAAATAGAGGAAATCAAAAAGATTATTTCTTCAAGGCCTGAATACAATTTCACCGGAGAGCCTCACATAGATTTGCATACCAGACTCAAAAGCTTATACATTATATCTGAATTTCTGAAATTAGTGAGTCAAGCCAACGCGATTTCGGGAAATCATATCATCTCGCTCAAGCATTCCAAGTTTGCTGTCAAACTCTTGTTATCCATCGATAGAAAGTTGCATTCCTCCGGCCAATTCAGGTCTTTAAAAAAAAAAGTCGACAGTCTACTCTTGTCAACATACCAGTGCTCTTACAATTCCGCCAGATACCTAGGTTTGCTGAAAGAAGCCTTATTCTACTTAGACGAGATAAGACGGCTAACTCAAGGTCTTAAGTATCTTGGGGCAAAGCAATTTTGGAGTTTTTTTCTCGCCATGAACTATGAGTATGCGAATAGGAACCAAAAAGCTTTGGAAGAATACGAGAACGGGTCACATGCTGTTTGGAACACGCCAATATTATGCGCTATGCAACTGATCTCCTCCATCATATTAGAAAGGGAATCATTGAGCGAAATAGAATTGGGAAGAAAGCTTGAGAAAGTATTTGGGCATTTGAGAGATTTTGAAAGCTGGCTGGGAAGCCACCGATTGCTTTATTCAATGCGAAGCTTGGCAGATTCTTGTGCAGACCTCGAGTACTTCATTTCTGTGCAATTAAAAGGACAGTCCATGATGCACGCGTTGCCGAAAAGCAATAGTCATTTGCTTATGCTTGTCAAGGCCCTCATCGTGACCCGCTCTGAGCTATCGAACATGCCGTTGCCAGAGCCGAAGAAGTTACCCTTGATGGTGCCGACTTCCAACCCAGCAGTGTGTTTATCGAGCGAACAATCTAAAACAGGTGAAAAGTTGATTGAGTGCAAAGAGATATTGATGAGATTACTCGAAGGCAACTACCTCTCGTTTTTGGACATTGCGCAGATCCATGATGTCCAGTATTTGCTCAATCGGTGTGTGTTCCTACTCTCATCTTTTGCTATTCTCAAAAAAAGCGGAGCAAAAGACTTGTTACAGACGTTGTTTTTCTTGAAGGATACCGCAAACCACCTTCCATTCCACAATCAAGAGAAAATACTCGAGATTAACGATGGATTTATCCCTGAGACTGGGATCGACCAGAAGCATCCGCCGTTCCACGATTTGAAGAAGAGCTTATTTTCTGATTTGAAGCAGTACCTTCCACGTGATTGGGCTATTGTGACCCTAGATGTGTGTCAGATCAGTGGTGACTTGTTGATTTCCAGATCAGACTCTCAAACAGAGCATCCATTGGTGGTGCAAATTCCTTTTAATCGAAAAGGGACGGAAATATCCTTCAAAAGCGTTAGCGAAGAAATCAAAAGCATCGTTGCTGAGAGCAACAAATCGACGAAATCAGTCGTCACTTCACTAGTGAAAACGAAGGAAGATCGAAAATCTTGGTGGAGGGCGCGGTTTGAGCTAGATATGCGTCTTGAAAAGTGCTTGAATACACTCGATCAGGATGTGATTGGCGGATTCATGGGCATTTTTGGATCGCCCAACCACAGCCACCCTGCCTTCAAACGGTTCAAAGCAAAAATAAGTGAGATCACCAACTTCTTGTCTTCTGAATTTGAGATCAACGACAATATGATTCTGCTTTTTTACAATTTGTGTCCTTTTAGAAATGGTACTTTTGACACCAGTCTTTTGGATGATCTTCTCAGCTACCTCGGGGAGTGCTTCAGCAATGCCGGACTCAAAAAGGGCCATTTCACTAAACATCTACCCACCATGCGGAGCAGAATGATACAACTCTACGAAGAAACGCAACCTAAGATTGAACAAGGGCATCTCATATTGATCCCCAGTTTCCGCTGCAACATGATTCCGTGGGAATCCATGAAATTGCTCAAAGGGCGATCTGTCTCCCGTATGCCCAGCGCCATAACCCTAATACAAGCCTTGAAATCACACAGAGATGCCATGGCAGTTCACAAGTACCGCCAGGAAAAGGTGTTTTATGTTGTTAACCCGGGCAAAGACCTCGTGAGGACTCAGAAGATATTCGAACCTTTGCTAACCAGACTCCCCGGTGGATTTGGTATCATAGGAGAAGAACCTTCCGAGAAGTTTATCTTGGATAATGTCTTCAAGTATGATCTTTTCATTTACATGGGCCATGGAGGAGGAGAGCAGTACATGCGGTCGTCGTCTCTAATGAAAGCCCATTTCCAAGAAAAGGGAAAGACCCTTCCAGTGGCGTTGTTGATGGGGTGCTCTTCATCTGCGTATCAAGACAACGGAAGGCTCCAGGAATCAAGCAATATCTTCAACTGGCTTGTTTGTGGATGTCCGGCGGTGGTTACAAATCTCTGGGATGTGACGGACAAGGATATTGATACATTCAGTCTTAATCTATTCCAAAAGTGGGGCTTGACGCAAGATTCAACAAGGAACCCCATGAATTTGGCCGAGGCAATGACTACAAGCCGAGACTCGTGTACTTTGAAATTCTTGAATGGCGCGGCTCCGATATTGCACGGTCTACCTTTGAATATTCGAAGATTAGCGCATGATGCTGATTAAGTTGCTCTTAGTAATACACGTATAGTTTGCCGTTCAGGCGCGGTGAATTACAGCTCCGAGGGCTGCGTAACATGATTATGGGCATTTTGTGCCGTTTCCACGGAATTAAGAGCTGCTCCCTCCCCATCAGAAGGAGCTGAACTGCCGTTGCGGTTTTGCGGGTTATCAAAATTTCCAGATTGGGTGGAGTTGGTGGACATCGAGGAACTGCTTGGAACACACCAGTTCTTGTGGCTATGCCACGCACGCATTTGGCACTCTCGGGAACAGTACTTGGTTCTCTTGCATCTCTTGCATTTACTGAACTCACGGGGGAATTTCTCCCACCGTCCGCACTCGAGATTTCCACACTGCCTCACCCCACCCTTGAAATCGTTCCTGCGGCAGGAGTTCCGCATAATGACTCCTGACCAATAAGACATATCCGTTCCAGCGA
This sequence comes from Metschnikowia similis, assembly GCA_002370765.1. Classification (NCBI taxonomy): domain Eukaryota; kingdom Fungi; phylum Ascomycota; class Pichiomycetes; order Serinales; family Metschnikowiaceae; genus Metschnikowia; species Metschnikowia similis. The sequence goes on from NKZP01001385.1 coordinate 249,298, forward strand.
GGAATGTGAACTTCTCAATCATGGGGAAAAGATTGACTTTTTTGTACTCTTTCAAGGCATCGTCAGTGTCGTCGTCTGCCTGCGGATCGTCGGTATCAATATCGAAGTTTTGGTAGGTGTCATAATTCCACACTTTCGACAAGAAAACTTTCTCTTCTTGTCTCTTTTCTATAATGGTGTTGCATAGGTCTCTGCATTCAGCTTGAATGAAATCGTGTACCCGCTCATCAATGCGGTACAACGTGAGATTCCGGTCTAGCTCGTTTTCTTTCAGTTTGGCCTGCCGGATAAGATCACGTATATAGTACAAATAATTGGACTTCCTCGGGCCCATTGAATCGTCTTCAAACGGTGGCAAATAATCTTGAGCCTCTTTGATTTTGATTCTGTCTTCACAAACTTCTTCGAATTCATCTAGATCGTCGCCGAAATCCTGTGCCCGCGTGCTTTTTCTGAGCTCGCTGGTTTTCTCGCAAAGCTCAAAGTCGTCTGCCGACAAGTCGAAGTTTTCATTCTGTACTCCTAGATCACTTAGTTGTGGCGAATCACCAGAAGACCCCTGGAAACCATTCGCAAAGTCAGCATAATCATCACTATCTCGTACAGACGACATCAAGCGGGAATGTGGATTGTATTTCTTCCCTTTCAGCACTACCGGGTCGCTTGAGTTCATCGAGAGCTGGTGTCTGACTTTAGCCCGTAGTTGCTTTTTGTAGGCTAAACGCATTTCTCTATCCCTCATGCTCATATCGATCACGAGATGGGTATTCTGCAAAACATCTTTCAAGTATGGATATTTCGAAATGTAAGCTAAAAGCTGTAGACACCACACGACGTCATCATCGCGTGGTATTATGAGACCGGTATCAGTGAAATTTCTGGGCGTGATCTTCGAGTGCAAGGCATCAAAAGAGCTCAAGGAATCTTCATCGAACAAGTATAGATTGTTGAGAAACTGTAGGTTGTTATCCATAACATATTCGAAATCGCTGTGGCCATGATTGTAGATGACCTCGCTCTCTTTCTTCTCCCTCAACTTCTTGATTATGATCACTATGAGAAGCCTGCGGCGGATTTCATCAGAGATGCCACTTGTTGAAGTGCTGCTGGAATCAACTGAATAAGACGTCGCGTCACCACGGACTAGATTAAGAAGCTGATCCAAGGTTAAACTCTGGATTTCCTCGCACCAAACATTGTCTATGTCGTCGGTGAGGCTCATCAAATTGCAGGTGCCTTCATCACATCCTAGCTCCGAGTTATCACAAGAGCTCAAGTACTGAAGACGCTGCATCATATCGCTACCTTGATTCTGATTTTCGTGGCGAGCGTTCGATTGAAACGCCTCTGAAAAGCCCTCAGTTTGGGAAGCTTGCAAATTTGGAGCGGAAAAACTTATGTTCATGAACCGTTCTTGCCGATCGTCCTCGATATTGTCGATGCCGTTGGCCGGCTGCACTGGTTGCCCATGGTCTTGTGCCTGCAAAACATTAGTCCCTAAGGGGTCATCTTGTCGTCTTCGCGGCTGTTCTCCAAGTTGATTCTCTTGGACCTGGTGTCGTTGTCGCATCTGCTGCGTCGTGTGGTGTTGCAGTGCTTGGTTTGAGTACGGTTGTGGGGGCCATGCAGTACAACAAACACTTGGACAAAAGGAGTTTGTCTCATGAAGACTCATGTAGTTATCCAACACTGTAGCGATCACAGGAAGCATCCCCGCCCTCACAACCTTTTTTCGTATCTTCTCGGTGCCTCTCGTACTGATAAGAACCAAGCACTGAAATGCAAGAGTCCATTTCCATGCAGTCAAAAGCTTCTTCTCGTTGCTGAGCATGCTGCTGCTGGAGTTATAGTTTGGATTGTGGCACTCGAGGAGAATCTCCACCAACCGCTCTATTCCTCCATCGTTGGAAAGTGTCTCCCTCACTTTGGCACTAGAAGAAACGAGGTATGTCAAGTGATTGAGAGAGTTCACAAGGGGTTTGTCCGAAGTCACATCGAGAGCTCGGCGGTCGTAGAGACTTGTGGTGATGGTCACAGCAGCCCTATTGTTGGATATCGACCTGTAATTAGAGTCTCTCATTATATTTATGTAGGGTTCCGATTGGTGTGGATATGCAAAAACGGGCTTCTTTCAATCTATGAACTCATAAAGTGGGTAAGAATGGGCCAAATAAGAACGTCTGGGGAATAATCGGTGTATATGTGGATGGGATGAGATGTTAACGGTTGATTAGTGATCGTAGATTCAAGGGCGAAATGAGCGCGAGTGGAGATTGGAAAATGCCGTCTTCTCGCAGATTCGACGAAGCCCTGAGCTTGAAGCAGACAAAAAACTCAGGAATCTTTTTTTATTCTGCAGCTATCCTTCTGGGTACGACTCCAATTAAATCTCCTCCAACCCGCCACGCCTACCACGAGTCCCTTCATGCTGAGCCTGGCCTTGCCACACCTCACGTGCGCGCGCCACCCTCTTTGCATGAACCGCCAAGACTGTCCCCATTAGGAAATGCCCAAGGTCTGGCCAGGGTGGCGACCGCTTCGTGGCAAATTTGAGATCTTGGTCTTCCAAAGTTTTTATGTGGCTTTAGGAAGTCGGGTTGGACTTTGGAATGGGTGGTGGGGCCTGTATATAAGCAGCCCGATAAGGTGGAATTTGCTTTCGCAACTTCTCCATCCCCATGAATAGCGTACCCTTAAAGTCGATTGAACTGATAGATCTTGATGAGCTATTAAAACGTGCCCGGGAGATCATAGAGCTGATTCCAACTTGGCAGAGTGGAGGTGTGTACGATTATAAGGTGCCCCAGTGTGCAGGAAAAATCAAGGTTAAGATTCATACCAAGAGCCACTTAAACAACGATTACTGGGTGTCCAGAACAAACAATTTCACCGAACTCTCAATCCCTGAGAGGGAAAAGCTATGGAGTCAATTCTCACGCTACGTGGTAGGCTCTCTCCTGTCTCTTGATGAGTGCCACACTGCCATCGAGAAGGACTATATCCATGAACTCGACAGGTACAATATTCACCCCTATAAGACTACTTACCAGGCCCCCGAGGGTTACCAAAGTCTCACTTATATAGCAGAGTTATTCTACCTGCTCCAGTTCCCCTTAAACCCAAGACGCTTCTGCAATTTGGTACATGTGATCAAGAATGACATCGAGGCATACGTGATCAGCCTTGCCATTGACCCCTCGCTTGTTCCGGGCCAATCCAAGCAGCCTAAAGTTGTTGATGCTCAGTATGCCTCCATCGAGCGGGTTCTTTTATAGGTACCGATCTCGAATGGACCATGACCACGTGCTCCGATGCAAAAGGTGCAGTGCCACACTGGGTGGCACGCATGTCAATGAACGGAGTCGTTGCCAAGGATGTGCCATACTTCTTGAACTGGGTTCATTCCAAAGAAGGCTAGGGTCACTAAGATCAAAGTGTTCCCTCGCTCAATCCCCCAAGCCAAATCTTGACGTCTTCGCCAAGACTATCAAGAAACCCCAAATTAGCTGCCCCGTATATGCTCTCTGTTACTTTGGCAAGGTAGTTATTTTCGCTTTCCAACGTGGGCCGCGCTTTTCTTTTTGAGTTGATGCCCTTGATTATAATAATGATCCTCTTCTCTTGTCGAATCAGATAGAACATCCAGTCGCCCGATTTACGGCTCGAGAACTTATGCAAGCTCTCAGTAGCCACATTTGTAGCGGAAAATACCCTGCCTGTGTATTTGCATACAAAATGAGCCATCAAACGGTCGTGTAAGTGGAAAATGGTCTTATAGGCCCACCTCTTGTTACCGGTCGCCGGCTGTTGAGGCCTGAGGACGGTAGCGAGTGCGGGGAGCGAAGAGCGATAGCTCTTGGTTTCGAGATCGTAGACGATGTAGAAGAAACCGCTTTCGATTTCTTCGTGCAATGTTCCAGCATTGCCGTCTCGAATGTTGATTCCAATCGAGTCCCGTAGAGAGCCAATGCTATTGCCCATCAGCATGTGAAGAGACTTTGTAAGCTCCGTGACTTCTTCCAAGAAGCCGCTTTGTAGGTCAGTGTAGAAGGCCCTACTTCCGAGTTGCTCCATTCCCGATTCATAAGCCAAGATGACCAAGGTTTCCTCTTCCAAGAACACCACGAGCAGCATTTCCACAGTCTCGGTCTTCTCATCAGAGGGGGTAAGCCGCATGTTGACTAGAAGTCTTGTGATGTCGTCTCCCACCAATCCCACTAAAAATTCGCCACTTGAAGAGTCGAGCTCCAGGCATACATCTTCCACATCAGGCGTGTTTGGAGCGGGATCTCCCCATGCATGCAACCAGCTGGGCGCGGTAATCTGATCTGACACTGCCAGCCCGAGGTACTTGAACCCATTGATAGTCTCGTTGATTGGCAGCACAAGGAGTTTGTTGGTGAGAGTGGCCGGATTCAAGGCCTCCATGGTGGCTGCGTATGAGATCATGGACGCATCTGCGACTTCGTCGTCTTCCAGGTCTGGCTGCACTTCTACTGCACGCAAGTCTTGACTCTCTCTCTGCCACTTGCCCTTCATTGCCGCATACATTGACTCCACTCTCGGGCTTATCGCCTTGGCTTCACAACATCCATTCGCATCCAAGCACTCGAAGATTTCATAGATTCTTAGCATCTGTGGGCGCACCTCGTCCTCATCCAATGCCTCTTGGCAATGAATTGAAATGATCCCTCTCTTCTTAGGTGTGTCCTTGCTGACATTGGCAACGAGCATAGCACTGGGACTGCCCTTTCCGCCCGAGACCATACTGGTCAATTTCGCTGCGTGTGTATCTGAGAGCTTGATTGAAGAAAGCTTATAGCTATTCTCGGGAAAAAACCGGAAGAACCCCTGGCTGTTTGTGCGGTTGGGCCAGCGCAAGTCGGGAGGCCCAAAATGCGGTTCGGAGCCGCAATTATAAAGACTCATGAAGCTTTCCCAATGATTCTTGAGCATTAGCTTGAAGGCTGAGTCGCCATGCATGGTTCGGAGTTTATCGAAGGACAGGTGAAACAACTTAAACGTCGCATGCCAATCCTCGAGCATAATCTCCAACTGCTTGCCATAGATATCCTTGCTGGCATCCGAGCCACACCTTCCGGAAAGATAAACAGACAAAAAGTAGCCCTTCTCGATCTCCACCACCAAAATGACTCCGTCACTGATGTGTATAAAGACAGCATGCGTGGAGTGTCCGAAATCAGCGGCCAAACTGCTGGATCCTCGTATTAGGCCGATTATGTTAAGTCTTTCTTCAAGCTGTGCGTCTTCACCACTTTCAACAGTACCATTCCCTTCAGAAGTATTGGAACTGCTTTGGTCCACTTTGTTTTCTGCTTCGGGCTTGATGAAAAAAAGAATCTGATTTGCTAAGGAATGTAGACTCTCATCGTTTTGCGGTACCCACAGGGGATTGTAGAGCGTAGTGTAATTGATGCAGGGCCGAGCCGACTTTTCTGTCACAGGATCTGCAGTTGCAGCGAGCCCCAACTTGTCTCCGCCAAACCGGCGTATGAAGTCAGCAAAGTAGTTGCTCATGTGGAAGAGGGCGTGCTCACCACGGAGTGCGCATGTGCGCGGCTTGTATGGTGTCGATGTGGGACGATCCAGGTGCCGAGAACCAGACTAGTCAGATGTGTGATCTTTTTCTCTCAGGCTTTACAAAGAAGAACTCCTTCTTTGTCCCCGACCTCGCAGAACTCCTTTCTTGTCTCCGACCTCGCGGAACGTACTATTTACCCTCGCGGTCGGGCATGCCAACTGGGTAGGTACTGGCTAGCTATAACTCCCACAAATCGTGCCAGCCAACATTTTTCCTCACTGCGTTGGAGAAACCCTCGTGATGCTTGACCCAGATTCTCGTAGCGTCCTTTTTTAGTCCTGTAGCGGGTTCCACCTTGTTTGCCATGCCGTCGTACTGGTTTCTGAAAAATTCAACAGATGAAACCAGACGGCTCTTTTTCAGTTTCGGGTCCTCGCCCTTTGCAACCTCCGCCACCCGCTTCTTGGCAGCCATTGCACCCACGATTTCATCTAGGCCGACCTGAATAAGCGGGAATAGCCATTGCCGCTTGTGATTAATTGTCTTTCGCTTTTGCTCCGCTTTTTCTCGGCCCGTGAACAAAGTGATGCCTTCCCAATCGGGCCCGAACACCAAGTACGAATTGCCAGTTTCGAGGTCTCTTTGAGTTTCCAACTTGAGGTCGAGCTTGCGAACGAGCAGGGTCAACGCATCAATTTGCTTGAGTTCATGTGGTTTCAACGACAGTTTTGTCAGAGCAGATCCAACTTCCGGCGAGAGCATTTTGTCTAGGTACGGAATGAACTGGCACGCAAGAAACTCGCTATTGGAGGTGGGGCCACAAAAAGTTACCCGTGACTCCGTAGGGATCAGGTCGGATACTTTCTTCATTGTTGCTTTGTTTTGTTTTGCCTGCTCAAAGGTGTTGAAATCTAGATCCTTCGCGTTGGGAATGAGACTCTCAAAGTTTCTGAATCTCAGGGAGTTGATGTCACTGAACAAAGACCAAAATTTCAAGGTCGCGAGGGTGGGGTAGAAGCTGGAGTCGCCCTTGGACGACAATGAGTCGTAGTAGAATAACCAGTCACTCATTTCAGCTGGCCTTATGACTGAGTCGTCTTGGAGGTGCACAACATCAAGATACTTATTAAAGCACCCTCTCACGACTTTATCAAGAGAGCCGGAGGCTGCAGACTTCCCGTCACCAGTAGAGACCATGTCCAACATCTCATTAAAATTATCTTCTTTGGAGAGTCGCTGGTCTCTTCGGAAGATGAGATTGACCAAGGAAAACCACGACATCAGCGCATCCTTATTCGCGAGGTTTCCAATTTTATCATCTTGTGGGAAGAAATGCAAGTCAGAATCAAGCTTTCGGCACGAGAATTGAAGATAATTTATGCATGCACGGATATCACCGTCACAGATTTCAACCACCTCTGCGATCCTTGATCTGTCAAGGCCCAATCGCTCTGACTCGCTGATTCTTGATAGAAGCTCCTTGACGGATGTCTGCGCAGACAAGTTGATTTTCTTGTCATCGCCTGCGGAGGTTGGTTTTCTGAAGGGCACTATTTCGCACATTAAGCGGAGCTTTTCCATGGGATTAACACCTCCGTGGCGAGCACCCAGCGGGTAAATATCGTTGGCAATGCAAATGATTGGTCTGTTGAGCACGAACCGCTTACCCTTGCCAGTTTTTTTCTTTTGGTCGGTGTGGGTCTTGGAAGACTGTTGGTCCTGCAGAACAATGTCCGAGACGACCTTGACGATGTCGCCAGAGTTGATGGCGGAGTCGATCTCATCAATCACCAAGCACGTTGGTTTGCCTTGGGCTGAGATTGTGTTCACGGTGAGGGCGTTTTTGATCTTCAACCTCAATGCGGATGTAGCATTGGCAAAGCGACTGGCGCCCTGGGACTTTTCAACGCCCGACATCACGTCCATGCTGTTAGAGGCATTCAACTCCTCCACGTGGTAGCCCATTTGTTTGGCGAGCAAGTGAGTGATGGCCGTCTTGCCTATCCCAGGAGGACCATGGATCAAAAGCACTTTCTTGACGGGTCTTCCCAAATGGTCGACGAAGTTAGTATTGGCACATTGTCGCCCAAACACCACGGCGTCCCACTTCTTGAGCCACTGCATGACCAAGCGGTACTGCGACTCGTTGCCCGAGGGACAGACCTGAAAGTACGACTTGGGTCTATACTTGTCCACCCACATGAGAGAGCAGGGAATGGGTTGGGAGTTTTGATCATGGGAGTTTGAATCATGGGAGTTTGAATCATGGGAGTTTGAATCATGAGAGTTTGAATCACGGGTCTGTGGATCTCGGGCCGCTCTTGGTTGCTGGTTATTCTTTGATATCTGCACCAACTTCTTGCTTCTTCGGAGCAGTTGGCGCTGTTCCACGCGTTCGTAGAGCCTGTCCATGTCCATGATTCCGTCTTCATCGTCGTAGTTGAATGACACTTTACGCCTTTGCCGAGGCACAAGCGTGATGGTGGACCCGTTTAGAAGCCGGGCATCTTTGGGGCCTCTCGGGCTGCCATCAATACGCTTCTGGGGGCCCTCGGTATCTCTTGGAGAGGTTCCGCTGGGAGGGGGCGCATCACCGTTCTCGCTCGGCGGAAATAAAAGAGACTGCGTGAAGTCCATGGCCATGGAAGAGTCCAAATGCGCGCTCTCGGTGGGAGCGAAGAGTAACGACTCGGCGAAGTCGGGGCTGGTCATGGCGGTGAGGTTGGGCCGGTACGCGAGGGTCAGAAAGTCCGAAACGTAGAGGTGTTCGATGATACGCGTAGGGTGCGAAACACGCGGCTGCGACCTAGGCAAAGTACAGGCCACGAAGAGGACCCTCGCGCTGGTGGGGCTGGCAGAATAGAACTCGGGAATAAGACGGCGGGCGGTCACGTGGTTCGGGGCGCTTCTTGCGGCGAAGAGCGAGTCCGAGGATTGCCTGTGGCTTAATGTTGGCCAGGACGTAGATTACTTCCCTTTTGAGCGTTGGAAACGCGATACTGGTATGCTCTGGTATCTTCTGAAGTCTAAAATGTACGTGCATCGCCGCGTTGAGGAAGATGGGCTATTTCTTGCATTACAGGCCTAAGGTCTCCGAAATAGTCCAAGATCTCCGAAATAGTACAAGGTTTCTGAAATAGTACAAGGTTTCTGAAATAGTACAAGGTTTCTGAAATAGTACAAGGTCTCCGAAATTGTACAAGGTCTCCGGAATAGTACAAGGTTCTGAAATAGTACAAGGTTTCTGAAATAGTACAAGGTCTCCGAAATAGTACAAGGTCTCCGGAATAGTACAAGGTCTCCATATTAAAAGGTATTTGAAATGAACCCTTCACGTGGCCCGTTTCGTTAACATTAAAGCGGCATTGCTACATTCTTGCCTAACGCTAGGGATACACCTTGTACATTACAAGAGTCTAAAGTACACAGGCACACCTTTGAGCCAGGCAATAAGTGGGATGTCAGGGCTGGCTCGAGGGCTCGGGACTTTATAGCGGCAGCGAGGAGTTCACAATCTATAAGCAGGTGTAGTGCACATTGAATTATTGAGTGAAAGCACGTGGAGCCTCGCCTTCGGGTCCAATGTACTTGGGGTCTCTCCAAGGCCCGTAATCATTCAAGTACAACTGCTGCTCGGTGACGTCGGAGGCGCCGCCAAACTTGGTGGGCAAGTTCTCTGCGGGAATCTGCTTGAGCAATTCCTTCTTGTAGGAGGAGCCCAAGATGTGGATCTTGGACACCGTGACCGGATCCAAAAAGGGCTTGAACAACTTGAACGCAGTGGAGAAGCCAAACGGCGCGTTGATGCAATAGAATTTGCCCATTCTCTCGGGGTAGTAGTCCTGGCCGATCTTCGACGCCTCCTTGACGTAGCCCACCACCTGGTACGCCGCGGAAATCGAGATCCCCTTCAAGTCCATGATGGTGCACGAGGTCTCAACCAAATAGCCCTGTTTTCTCGAGCATGCGGGCAATCTGTTCTGCGTGAACAGCTCGTACTCCCACACCAAGTTCTTCAACATCCGTTCCTGCGTGGTGATCTTCAACATGTCCGGCAAGTACACCTTGCCCAACTCCTCAAAGTAGCAGGGACGCCCGTCCTTGTCGGTTTTATGGTAGTACTGTGGGTACATCTTGGCCACGAGCGGCTTCTCAGTGTACTGGAAGTCCGCCAAGATGGTATTTGTGCCAAACTTCTCCCTCCAGGTCTCACAGTCCACGAACATGGTCTTGGCTTTCTCCAACACGAACTTGCGGGCTCTCAAGAAACGGAGCAACGACGCATCGTCTAGGCGCTTTTCGTATCCTAGTTTCACCAACGCCTCCCTCAAGTCCGCCAACGTTTGCTTTTGCTCCTCCGTCAAGTTTGACGTGTAGCCAGTCTGCGATGAGGGCGCTGAGGTTTGCGGGTAAGATGCAAGGATCTCCTGTTCAGTGGCCATAATGTCTGCGTTGCGTGGCGTGGGTCAAGCTGGTCTTTTTTCCTTGCCGTGTAATAGAAAACGTGTCCTGGCTTATCTTGCGAGTAGACATTTTTTCGTTTCGTGAGCCTGCATTTGCTGCGGCCTGCGCAATGAGCCATGTCCGTGCAACCGGCAGTCAGCGACAGTGGGGGGGCCTTGATGCTGACCTCACCCACCACTGCTGGAACCGTGTTTTGTGATCCATAATCCATGCTGTGATCCATACTGTGATGCATATTGTGGTCCATATTGTGATTTGTATTGTCTTGTGCCCCAAACCGGAGTAGTGCGGCCATGTGTTGCCCACTGCAGGTGGCGGATCCTCATTGAGGACATGCGCACATCTGGCTTGATCCTCATGGGTCCACTAATGGTGTAGGCAGTTGCAATGGGATCATGACATTATTATTACTATTATTACTATTATTACTATTATTAATTATTGCATCGTTCAACAAGATACCTCAGCCAACGGGAATGCCAAGTTTGATTAAATCAGAGAGGCCATTCATGTATATGCCTCCGCGTTGATTCCTCAGTATAACTTCGTTGGACTCCGTAATTTCTTCTTTGAATCCTTCGTATTCTCCGTTGAGCTCCATTAATACTTCGTTGATTCCCCTGTTAAACTCCATTAATTCTTCGTTGATTCCTCCTTTAAAATCCATTAATTCTTCGTTGATTCCTCCGTATTCCTCCATTCCGCCATAATTCCTCCATTCATTCCCCTCTTCTTGACTCTCTTGGCCATCCAGAACCCTTTACTCTCGCTTGAGCCACCGCTTGAACGGGTTCTTGGACCCGCCTCGCGTGCCTAAAACCGACGCGGAGCTAAAGCTCTCAACCAAGCTGGACTCGTACTCAGACGGAAACCGTAGCTTCAATACCGAGAGCCCATTGTCCACCAAGCGTCGCTGCCCGTGAGGCGTTGCTTCGACGAAGTTCTGATCCATAAACACGATGGCGGATTTGTCCACATCCAAGTTTGCGCGGTCCACCACATTGTCGACAAACGCTTGCCAGAGTTTGGTGTCGTGCTGAAGGTCGCCGCACTGTTCGGGTCGCTGGAGTCGGGAGGCCAACTGGTTGACTTTTTTTAAGATCGTGGCACTCTGCTTTTGCAAGTCCTTCATCGTGATATTAGACGTGATGAACGAAAATATCTCCTCGTTGCTTCTGCAGAGAGACTTGATGAATCCTTCGGTTTCATTATCGCCCACCAAGTCCAAAAATTCCGACTTTTCAAACTCCAAAGATCCAATCTGGTACACATTTCTCTCGTCATTCAACCGGATACCCTCGGCGCTATCATGGCTCTGCTCTCTCTTGTGACGTATCTCCTTTGCAGGGCTCTGCGTTCGAGCTCGGATCATGGACGCCACCAGGCTCGCGGTAGTGCTAACACTGTCACGCGGACTTGCCGCGTCAGGATTTAGTTTCGATTGATGGTTGCTGTTCGCCTGTAAAAGATGGATAAACTCGGTGAGACGCAAGTACTTATCAATTAAGTAAGGTGTCGTGGGCAATTCACTGGACGCCAGACTTCCGCTTAAGCCCAAGTCGAATCTCTTCATCTCATGACTCAACTCAAGTACCTTCTCGTTAAAATCGTTTTTCCGCCCAGTTACCTTGTCGAAATAGTCATAAACTTCAGAATCGTGCTTCTGCAAGAATTGATTCATTCGCATCAAATGTGGCTCCTTATGAGGTGTGAACTCTTGTCTATTGGCGAGGTTCAAGAGCACTTTCGCAAGAGTCGTCAAGGTTCTTTGCACGTCTCCTTTTTGGTGATCTCTGGTCAAATCAAAGAGCTTTGGATTCAAAATGGCCGGACAGAAAAACCGCAAGAAAATAAACGCACTCAAGCAGTTCAAAGCAGTTGCTTTGTCATCAGGATCGCACGCTAAATCCACCTTGGTTCGGAAGTTTTTCAACTGATTCTTGATTTGCTGTGGCAAATCATTAGAAGTAGTATAGATGCGGTGCCACAATTCCTCACAGTATTCGCTCAAGTTCTCAAAATTCTGGTTCAAAATCTTGTTGACCCTTTCTTCGAGCTCTTCTCTGTTTTCGGCCAGCTCATTATCACTCTGGTCATCACTGATGCTTTCGTCATCGCTTTCGCCCAAAGCTTCGTTTTTTCTCTTGGCAGCTTCCTGCGCTCTCACATACCGGGGATCAATTTCACAGTTTTTCTGTTCTTTGGAAACCTTTTCGAAGAAATTGTCAAACACTTTTTCGAGGTATTCCTGGCCAATTCTGAAAATGTACTTCTCCAATGACTTAGTGAAGATAGACGACCCTCTAAACAAAGTGTTGAATACGTTGTTGGTCTGTGTCGTATTTGCTGTTCTGGTAAGATAATTTTTCCTTGTGATGTTGTCCACCGAGATGAGCTCCACTTCTATTAGAGCCTTGAACCATTGCTCTTCAACACCTATGCTTTGGAAGATGTCTAATAAGATGAAACTGACATTTTCGAACTCACTTGTGCCCACAGTGCAGTTGCAAAATTCAATAAGTTGTTTCATTGGACAGTTTAGCAACATGTTTTCAAGCGTCCGGAACTCTATTGGAGGTGGGATGAAGTACTCCCTTAAATCAACAGTTAACAAAAGCTTTCCCACGGGAAGATTTCCAGCATCGTAAATGGATAAGCGCACGATATTATTACCCGAGGGCGCTGAGGGGAATGCCAGGCCCCCAACATCATTAGATGAGGGCGGATCACCAACTTTCATGGATTCACCAGCACTGTTTTCCACCATCATTGTTGAGACTGTTTGTAGCTTCTGTGTGAGAATGTCTGGAGTAACATACACTGTGCCAATTACGCGATCGGCTAAATTATACCCCTTATCCGTGGTACATTTCTTTATGACGATGCGAATCATTTGCGTCAGAATAGGAAGGTCGGTAGAGTATTCATCCTTCCAAAAAGCATTATTCGTATGGCTCACAGCTGATGTCTTGGCCCATGGAAACCCCCATAGAAGCACTTCAGCGTAAATCTTGCCCAGGTTCGTATCAGAGCTTGAAACATTATCAAAGTTCGCCTCTATAATATCTAGAGTGACTCTTTTGGATACGCGAAGGTGTTCTCGAGAGAAGCTGGCGAGCTGTGGTCTTGTCTCAGAATCTTCATGAGGGAGCATAGATCTCACGGATTCGGAACCTCTAGCACGGACAGCGTCAAGAGCGTTATCCAGTTCCAATGTGCCTTCTAGATTGACCACACGAGTTACCGTGGGGTTAGCGTAGGTGGAATTTTCGTTGTACATTCCAATGTACTCACGTTTGGCAAAGTAGTTCAAGCCCACGAACCAATCCTCCAAGTCGATGTGCAAGGGGAACTCAATCAAGATTCGCAGGTTGTTGGCGATGTGCCTGCCGTCCTTTTCTAACAAGCTCGGCAAGGAAAGCGATTCCGACGTTAGGTTGGAAGTCGTGCGAATAGTATTATTAAGCCGTAACTCTCTGAGATGGCCAATGAAAATAGTGTTTGAAGAGTTGCAGATGGAATGATGCATTTCCCTGATTTCAGAGCTCAAGACTTTTCTGACGTCTATGGAATAAAGCAACGTTCCATCTAGCTCCGTGATGAAATTAAGCATGCCATTGGATTTCAATACTCCCATGGTGTAGAACCAGCCCTCGGCCAAATTGCCCTCGGGCACGGCGGCCGAGTAGCTATTGGTGCCACCTTCGAGCTCGTCGATGTAAACAGGTGCTCGGGGTCCATCCACCAAGTGGACGTTCTTCGTTTTCGTCGGAATAGGCCCGTAGATCTTGAAGCGGCACACAAGCAACTCGTGGGAGTCGGCAGACAGGTTCGATATGGCCCTATTTTCGGCAAACCACTTCTTGGCAAGACCCAGAGGTTTCATGTTCTGCCAAGCCAACAAAGCCAGGAGAATATAACCAAACTGGGACCGGGAAACCGTACGTAAATACAACCTGTCATTATGGAACGAACGAATGAAAATGTAGGGGTGCTCCTCAGTGCCCGCCACAGACTCGTAGTCTGGCTTGTTTTTGCCGAAACGCTTCTTGGGATTGGAACCCTGAGCATGCGTGGAAGTAAAGATTTGCACTTGGCATGATTGGATTTCAGTTATTAGGAGCAACTCGGCGCCATCGTAGCCCCTGCATTTGATGGAGCCATGCTCTGTGAAGGTGATACTCAACTGCTGAGACCAGGAAACCGAGTCCTTAGACACCAAGACGTCATTGCTCCTGAAAATTGCCTTATCCCTTAGTAGGGCCTTGTGAAATGGGGAGGTGTGAGGCATAGTGTTGGGCCAAAGTGGTCGGAAAAAGCTGGAAAGGGGCGGGTATGTGGCCGATGTTCAATGGCGGCGAGGTTATGGAACAGATGAGGCGGTAATAAGGAGTGGTCGGGGCCGATACGGGAAGTGGCAGTGGGGCCGTTGTAGGAAGTGGTTGGAAGGAGAGGGGAAGTGTCCTTGATGTCGCGCACCGTGGGGCCTATGCTCGCCAGTTGGATGGTAATAATACGGTGGGTGGGGATTGTTCGGTTTCGAGTATTGTTGATACGTAAAGCGACGGTGAAACCTTTCTGACGCCTGCAGGTATGCAAAAGGTGCGCGTGGCGGGCTGACGTGAGTGGCAGGACATGATCCAAGGGAAGAAACATGCGCAAAGGGAAAGTGCACCACCAGTAGCAATTGCTGGGCTGTAAGGAGAATTGAGAGGGTTACATGATAAAGCCGGCCGAGCGTGAGAGCTGCTTGCCGTGGCAGTGGGCTGTTTCGTGGGGCGAGTAGCCGTCAACTTGGGGGCCATGCGCGCAAACCTGTACATAATTAGCCTTGGATACAGGTACACGGCATCAGTCCGCACGAGGGCGTATCACTGGTCCCGTACTGATGGAATATTAGCCGGACTTGAGCCAGATAGGCGGCGGCCCCGCTAAACCCTGCCCGCTATATGCAGGCAAAGACCCAAGCACATACCTCCTAGCATCGCCCCTAGTCTTGTCGTTCAGACAGCTGTTTTCCGTCTGTCGGGGATTCGTGGCTAATCCTTCGAATATGGGTCCACGTTTTGTATCGGGCTTGAGCCAGGCCGTAGATGCGATGACCGGCATGGGGGCTCAGTGCGGCAGATGATGGCGTGTGCGGATGGACATTGGGGAAGTATGTGAAGGACGCATGCTGATTTAGGTAAAAATCAAAGACTAGATTACCTGAAACAGAAGCCCTTATCTAGCCACTATGTTGTGGCTTTACAATTCGAGAAGGCCTCAGCGTGAGCACGGGGACGTGGAGGTAATGACTGGGGATGTCAGTAGCCAAAAATCAGTGCGCGCCATGAATTTTATTCAACAAACACCACCTACTGACCCCCGATGACATCGGAATACCATGTGCCGCCCGAGGTAATGGAACCTCCGCATGCAAGCGAGTTGGCCGAGACTGCAGGTTCCGGTGCAGAACACGTGAACCATGTTCTGTCTCTGGAGGCTTGCACTTACTGTGGTGTGGAGTCTGCCGCCTCCGTGGTCAAGTGTGAACGGTGTGAAAAATGGTTCTGCAATGGAAAGGGGCAGCTCACGGGATCGCATATTGTTACGCATTTGGTGCTCTCCAAACACAACTCCGTGATGCTCAGTGAGTCGTCTCCTTTGGGTGCAGAGACCTTGGAATGCTACAACTGTGGGAACAAGAATGTGTTTGTGTTGGGGTTTGTGGCTGCCAAGCAAGACCTGGTGGTGGTTATTCTATGCCGTCTGCCCTGTGCTCTCCAAAGAGACATCAACTGGGACATCAACGAGTGGCAACCTTTGTTGGAAAACCGCTCTCTATTACCGTGGGTATCTCCCTTCCCACCCATAGATCAGATGGCCCAGGCGCTGCCAATCACTGATGGCCAGGCGAGAATGCTTGAAGCGAAGTGGCGCACCGACCAAAGCGCCTCCCTCGATGACTTCAGCAATTCCTCCGAACCGGAGTTGAAGCTTCTTCCTGTGCCTTTGCGCTTCAACGATGGCGTCACCTATCACAACTCGTGGGTGCCGTTGATTGAGGCTGAAGCCGAATGTGATAAGGCGTTGAAGGAGTCTCAGGCTTTAGAGCACTCCACTTTGCTGTGGACTGAGGCCTCCAACGGCGACTTTTTAGCGGATTTCATCCTCTTCGGCCACGAAAATACAAATCTTATGGTGGCCATTGGCGATACCATCAAAGTCCGCTACAACTCCGTGGGCAGTACCATGGTAAAAGAATCCTGGGAGGGCGAGGGGATCATCGTGCTGCGCCCAAGTGCAAAGAAGGAGTCGTTCACGGCTAGTTTTCTGCGGCTGGAAAACCCACCTACCCACGCTTCCACGGGCTTTACTGTCGAGTTCATGTGGGTGGGAGTTCCCTACTTCCGAATGATCAATGCCGTTAAGGCTTTTGCCACGAAGTCAAAGTCGCTTAGTGCATACCTTTACCATACCATCTTGGGGCATCAAGTGGTCGATGTGCAATTCAAGACAAAAATCCCAAAGAACTTAAATGTTTTGGGCATGATCAGCTTGAACGACTCACAAAAGAAGGCATTGACTATGGCTATCAAAAATCCCTTGTCGTTAATCCAAGGCCCCCCAGGAACAGGTAAAACCGTCACATCTAGTGCTATCATCTACCATCTTTCGAAGTTGCAGAAAAACAAGATTTTAGTTTGTGCGCCGCTGAATGTTGCCGTGGACCACCTTGCGACCAAGTTGCATTCTTTAGGCTTGAACGTGGTTCGTATCTATTCCAAGGCACGTGAGGAGGTTGAGCTGGGGTATTTAGAGTGCGATATTCGGACGTTGGCAGCTAAAAAGCTCAAGTTTGGCCATAAATTGCTTAAGAAAAGAGAATCTGGAGGCGGGCTTACACCTGAAGAAACCAATCTTCTCGATGCTGCATTCCGAAAGGCCGAGAAACTATTGATCGAAAATGCAGATGTCGTTTGTTGCACGTGTGTGGGAGCTCTGGATAAAAAAATCAAAGGCCAATTCAATACGGTGTTGATTGACGAAAGTACTCAGGCGTTGGAGGCAGAAGTGCTTGTGCCTTTGGTGAAAGGTTGCAAGCAATTGATTTTGGTGGGAGACCACCAGCAGTTGGGGCCAGTTGTCATCGAAGAAAAGGCAGGAAAGGCGGGTCTTTCGCAGTCGCTTTTTGAGAGACTCATAGCCTTGGGCCACGTGCCTCACCGGCTTGAGATTCAGTACCGGATGAACCCAGTTTTGGCAGAATTTCCTTCCAATATGTTTTACGAGGGCACGCTCCAGAATGGAGTGAGCCTGGAGGATCGCACATGGACAGGCCTGACGTTCCCATGGCCAGTTCCACGTACTCCAATGATGTTTTGGGTCAATTACGGCAAGGAGGAGCTGAGTGCTAACGGAAACTCCTACTTGAACCGGGTGGAGGCGATGAACGTGGAGAAGGTGATCACCCGACTCTTTCAAGATGGAATCAAGCCCGACCAAATCGGAGTTATTACCCCGTACGAAGGTCAAAGGGCGTACATTTCAAACTACATGACCACCAACACTCTGATACTCGAAAAAAGAGCGCAGTACGAAGAGGTGGAAATTTTGTCTGTCGACTCGTTCCAAGGCAGAGAAAAGGACTTTGTGATTTTGTCATGTGTGCGAGGAAACGACGACAACAACATTGGGTTCTTGAGAGATCCACGTCGGTTGAACGTGGCCTTAACACGGGCCAAGTACGGGATGGTGGTGCTCGGAAACCCAGCTGCATTGAGCCGGAACAGATTGTGGAACCGTCTCTTGGTGCACTATAGGGAGAAAGGTTGTTTAGTGGAGGGTCCTCTCGACAACTTGCAACTCTCGCTCGTACAGTTGAAAGAGTCAAGGGAGAAGGATACTCGCGCCATACCAAAACGAGACTTTGAGAAGCACGACGACTTACAGAGCATGCTTTCGTATGTTCCGGACCATACGGACTTGGCTTTCCCTATGGCGTATCAAGCCGAGCCAGCACCACCGATGGATGAGACCATGTGGCCGCAGCTTACAAAAAACCAAGTGTCCACTCTCAATGCAAATT
This sequence comes from Metschnikowia similis, assembly GCA_002370765.1. Taxonomy (NCBI): domain Eukaryota; kingdom Fungi; phylum Ascomycota; class Pichiomycetes; order Serinales; family Metschnikowiaceae; genus Metschnikowia; species Metschnikowia similis. Next base: position 267,375 of record NKZP01001385.1, read on the forward strand.
ATCAAGCAGCGGAGCGCAGCGACACTCCGAAGTTTGAGGACATGAAGAATTTCGTGGACACATTTTCCAGTGCTCTAAATATTTGATTAGGCGAACTTGGATTCCAATCTTTGTTCTGCGTCTTTGATGTCAAGCTTGTGGTCAATCTTTGAATTCCATTTTCGATTTTGGGGCTAATGCTGGAATCGTCGGTCGGATAGTGCTCTTAAAGCAGAGACAAAGAAACTCGAGGCAAAGAAACCCAAAGAAACTCAGACGCAGCCAGAAACTGAGCAGAAGCAGAGAGAAAGCAAGGGGGAGGCAGTGCACCAAGCGCACCAGCAGCAAGCATGCCTCAGCGAAGCAGAAACTGTGCCGAAGCAAAGAGCAACCAAGGGGAAGAGAAGAATCGAGCGCAAAGGGCTGGGCAGAAAAGCTTTGCTCAGCAAGGTGGCGACGTCATTAGCGAAGGATACGAAAAATGCACGGAGGCTTAAGCTACAAGCAGTCCAAGTGTTTGAAGCCCCGTGTCCAAAGGGATGGGCAACGGGCTATCATTGCGCATAGCCCATGCAGATGGCAGGCCTAATGGGGTGATGGGCGTCTAACGTACAGGAACCCCGCATTTCGGATGCATCCTACATGTAAATGAACCAAGTATGGAGAAAGGAACCAACGGACAGCCGGAACCGAAAAAAGATGCAAGTCTACAGGATACATCCCCCAATCCAGAAAGCGGCCAGGGCCACAGCCGCAAGCGTGCAAGTTCGAAGCGAAACAAATACTGATCCGCCAGCGTGGAGTTCCGGCATGGCTTGGGCCTCGGCGCAGTGCTCGCCAGACTTCGGGAAGATGGCAGTGACGAAAATGTAACGCGCCTAAAGAAAATGCGGGGGCGAAGAGAGATGCCAGGGTCTGATAAAGAAGAATGTCAGGGTGCCTAGGCGCAGTTCCACGGGGAAGCGCAGGCCACAGCCATGGTTACTGAGTTGCTCTCTACACGCGTCTTCGTCAACAATGTATTGTCAGAAAAAAGCTAAAAACACTCGCTAAGCAAGTAAAAAGCCACGTAGAAACGAGAGGCAGAAGCGCGGCCCGCCGTCACTTCTGGAGGAGTTCATGGGCATAAATAAAGGAATAAATACCGGGTGCGCTTAGATGGCGACGAAAGAGGAAAAGTCAAAGTCTTCCTTGTAGCATTTCTCAGGCACCGAGGGGAAAAAGTCCAAGTTGATGGGCTGGAGAAGCTGGTCGAGCGCGTCCAACTCCGGAAGCTCGTCCACCAGTTCGTGTGTGAGGTTGCCATGGTCAAGGTCAGCCTTGGGCATGTGCATGAAGGCGTCGAAATCGTTCTGGTGACCAGTGGTGGTGGTGTTTTGGGTGGTGGTGTCTTGGAGAGGCGACATGAGCAAGTCAAGGTAGTCTTGGGTATTAGAAGGGCCAGTGGTAGCGGCCAGGATGGTTTGGGTATTAAAGGTCTGCGCATTAGGGGCAGTTGGCGCAAAGTCGTTCTTGCCCGTATTGTGGGCATCGTGGGCAGTGTGGGCATCTTGGGCGGCCATCTGGCTCAAGCACGAGAGAATCTCCTGGGTGGGCTGAGACTGGGTCCTGCGAAGTCTCCTCTCAGTGGGCTTGCGCACTCCGCCCGGTCCATTGTAAGTCTTGAACTGGAGGCCTCCGGTGGACTTGCGGCTGGGGAGACTGGAAACCGACTTGGTTCTTTTGTGGGAGGGCTTGGCCTGCGCAGGCGCAAGGTACGACGACTCGGGACCCGATGAGTGCTGGGGTGGCACAGTGTCGGGGAAGGGGGCCCCGAGGCCCGCGCCGAAGGCATCAAACATCTGCGCCTGCTCGTAGCCATAGCCGGTGGTCATCAAGCCCAAGCCAAACGTTGAGTCGTTGAACATGTCGAAATGATGGTTGTAGGTGGGCAAGGCGCACTGTGACATCTCGTCCTCCAGACTGCACATGAAGGACAGGTCGCTGGCTTGCGACATTGGTGACTGGCTGCGGACACCGTGGGGCGAGAAGTCGGTGTTGGGCGAGGAGATGGAAGACGAGGCGTCAGAGTCGGCGTTTTCGCTCTTGATGGGGCTTAAGTCCACGAACACGTAGTCCTTGGGCATCCCGGGCTTGCTCCTGGGTCTCTTGGTTATGGGCGACCGCTTGGTCATGGCGTTCTTGCCTGCGGCGGAGATTTTCAACGAGTTGTTGAGGCACTCAAGCGAAGTGTCGGTCTCGTATTCACTGCCGCTTCCCGTCGACACGCTTCTCTTGACTCTCCACATCTTCTTTCCGTTGGCTGGGGGTAACACTTGCATTCTGCGGTTAGTACTGGGCTGTGGGAGGGGTGGACACGCCAAAAGATGGTAGATGTGATGAGGTAAAGATATGGAAGAGGGTATGGTAGATGTAATGAGGCGGATTTCACGGAGACATTGTTGTGGGGCAGAGTGTATTGACTCCGCTTAGCAGGGATGCTCCGGGCCAAGCTTGAAACACATACTTCATGATTGAATTCTGATGATGATGAAGGAAGGGCTCTGGGGCGGACACGGGAATTTATATGGATTGATGCCAGCCCAAATCCCCACTCCTACACTGAAGCAGCACAGCTTATGGACCAGAGGATGAGATGCGCTTGAAGCGATGGTTGCAGACGCGTCATGCGTCTCGCTTCTTTCGCGCACGTAGGTAGGGACAGAAGCTGCTCATGCATTCCATTTACCGCATAAAGACAAGGGTTCACTTACTCCGGACTGTCACTTTCAGGCCGGCTTTTCTGTCTCGGCTTCTCTATTTCAGACCATCTGGGAAGCTTCAATTGGATTGTAGGAAGGGTATCGCTGACCGAGTCACGTCCATTCCGATACAGTTTTGCTACTTCCTGTAAGAACATGCCACTCAATGCAAAGAGGATCGAAAAAATGGTGGGGGGAACAGAAAGTTTCCTAATTAGGCTCGAGAGTGCATGGCGGCGGCAATATACGCAGACACTTAGGCTGATCCTGATTTATTACGTACATTAATCTGCAGGCTAGAGAAAGGTGGGATCTCCGCTTTTGCCTCTTTAGGCAACGGATGTACGTCGGCTTCTTGAGAGTGATGCGCAATTAGGCATATTCCTGCTGTGGCATGCACACCCCGGGCCTCCCACCTCCGCTTCGTGCTCCATCCCCTCAATGACGGGTGAGCAAATGCACGTCCTCGGGCCGTTTACATCCAAAGCCCTATCTCTCGGAACGCATGCAGATGACCGCTAAGCCGAGGCTCTTGCAATAGCGCCAACCAAAGCCTCCACCCGGCATGGATTTGCGGTAGCCAAAAAATGTCTGCACCTGGGCTTGGAGACAATTGGTGTCAGAGAATGCCAATATTGCTCTCTGTCAAATCATGGGCAACAATGACGCACGTCGAGGCGGCCCTATGCACCCCAAAGCCTAATTAGGCCTTTTCGACTTAATGGGGCAATGGGGAGTAGCGGTTTACGATCCTGTGCGTATGTGCACTCTCATTCCGTACCGTGCATGTACAGAGGAGGGGTGCGAATGGTGGACAAATGCGCTTCGCCTATGCGGGCGTCACAAGCCCAGGTAAATGGAGTCAAAGGAGATCCCAATAGGGCTGAGTCCCATAGCAACTGTGGTTGTTTGCAATCCGGCCTGAAAAGAGTCATTTCCTCAAGTGAATGCCAAAAGGAGCCAGTTCTGCGGTTCGACTTGCTGACGCCTGCGGCTTGGGTGGCAACGCGCGCCCCTCTGTACCTTCTGTGGGGACGTTGTAAATCCGCCTTGAGCATTCTCAACTTGCATGGTTAATGAGCGCCACACGCCCCGGCCTTCTCCGCATTTCTTAATTTGAAAATTAGCCTCGGAATCTCCGGATGGTGCAGCAAAGTGGGGAGCAGCCACACGGAGTATTGGGTCAATGATAGCATATGCTTTCAGTCTCGGACGGGGGTTCATCCTTGCCCTCAGAAGAGGTAGACCCTCAGCGCACCAATAATGACGTCTTTAATGCATTCATGATGTCGCATGCGCAGGTGACAAGGTGAAAAATGCACCAGCGAAATTTTCGGCCAATTGCACCGAGTCATCAGCCAAGTGCATTAATTCCTCGGTCCAGTGCACCAATCGCGGTCGGTGAACCTAATCAAGATTGAATCTCGGTTGATGCACCCAAGCTCGATTGCACCGAATTTCTTAGCACCAAATTTTTGAGCACCTAATTTTTGAGCACCAAATTTTGGAAGCACCTAATTTTCAAGCACCTAATTTTCAAGCACCTAATTTTCAAGCTTCAGATTTTCAAGAAATTTCGAGACCACAAGGCAAGCCGAATGCGTATTGTGATTGCAGTGGCCGAAATCCTGTAGGCCTGGGTTTATATAGGGCAGGATTGTTGGCACACGAGGCCAGCCAGTTGAATGTCGGTTCCCTAATTGCAGAAAGTTCAACAAGGCAAATTGAGGGCCGGATAGGCGAAAACCCTTGGCCACCAAACAGGCGGCTTCCAGTTCTGTGGTTGGCAGCCTTCGCAACACGCATGTACTGTGCTGAAACACCTGTTCTTGATTCTGGGGGATAGTGGTTCAAGCTAGTATGCACCCTTCGACACAGAGGGATGTACGTAAGCAGAATCGAATACTGACATCAACACATCATAACAGGGTGTCCTTGACAGCATCGAGGCCACTAACGAAAGGAGGCATCCCCACTCCGGCGAAAACCATATCAAGTGCGCCATGTACACACCGAACAAGTCCCGCAAGCCCCGATGGCGTTCCAATTGCGAGAAGCAATGAACCTTGTGGATGGAATTGTGGCCCAGAAGTAAACTAGGTCAGCGTAAGCGACTTAGGCAATGCAAGTACCCACGCCCAGGAGAAGCACATCAAATACAGGGAGTAAACGATGGACACCTGGGCACCTGGTGTGCACAAAATCACCTCAATGTAAACGGCCGGACCCATAACAGCACAGAATCAGTATAACCGAATTGCAGCATCGCCCCACGAGAAAGAGTCATGGCACCGTCACCCCGACATGTTTCACCAAGCGTAGCAACTACTCGTCTTTGGACTCTGCAAGCGCTCTGGCCTTCTCCTGAAGCCTCTTTTTGGCCTCGGGCGTGTATTCCAACGTTCTTGTCTCCAAAGATTTCATGGTCATGCCAATATTCTCTCTCTTGCGCCTCTCCACTTCCTCCCGCAGATGGGGCTCGAATTTGATGAATTGAAAGTCTTTGCCGGCCTTCCAGAACCCGACACAGCCCACGACAATGGCGAGGGTGCCAACAACGAGCTTGTGTTTGAAGGGGGCTGAGGGGGGGAGTTTGTCCATTATGATGAGGCTGTCAAGACAATGAGAAGGTGATTTCTGAGTCGGGTGAAGATATGGTTCAAGTTTACCACGCGAACGAATCGATTATTGGGTTTGCGGTCTTTAATAAATGGGCCTGGGGTAGGGGACTTTGGAGTGTTGGACCTTGGTGGTTGGTCCGATCCTTTGGTGTTTAGATTTGTCTCGCGCGCAGCGGCCTCCTCAGATAGTGTTTTGCTTCGCGGTGCGCGAAACGCGACCTCACCACGCGCCGTGGCCCAGCAGCCACCCTGCACAGTATGCGGCATCAGACAAGTCTAAAACTGCCATTGAGCGGACCAGCGGCGGAGCATTGAAACATTGAGTGCTGGCAGCTGCACAAGCACCCAGACAAACGCTTGATTGCAGCATCGGTCAACTAAGAATTAACAAACTCTGGTACAGATTTAACCGGCTTTATTTGGGATGATGGCATACCAATTGATGCAAATTGAGCATGAAGTAGACCGCTGACGGCCCAGTAAAAGCTCATTCCTATTTTTCATTTACCCCGAACCGCTGCGCAGGTGTACTTAATGGGATTTTGGTATTGGATATTTGGTGAGTAATTGGATTTTGGTATTGGATATTTGGTGAGTAATTGGATCTTGGTACTTGGATATTTGGTGAGTAATTTGATAGTTGGTATTGGATATTTGGTAAGTACTTTCATAGGTGGTGACTGGATACTTTGCAGGCAATTGTACATTTTGCAACTAATTGTACATTTGCAAGTAAATGTACTTTTGGTTAGTAATTGGGTGATTGGTAGGTAGAGTTGTGCATTGGTCGGTATTTGGACATTTGTAATTTTGATACCCACCGATGGTCTAATCCATTGCGCTTGACCGGCAGATCTGGTCCAGTTCGGCCCTTTGGGACTTTTGCAAACTCCGTCCTCTCGTTTTCTGTTGTTTGTGTGTTCCAGATGAGCATGGAGAGCAGCCGGTACCAGTAAATTGCATAGTGTTGATTGTGAGAAGACGCATGGCGGCCATGAATTGTGTGCAGACAATACAGAGTGGTTAGGACATGGAGACGGTAACGCGAAACCTGAAACGGCGGCAGCGTGATACATATATACCTGGCCAAAAACAGTACCATAGAGCAAACGTCCGGGCCCAAAAAAACAAACATCCAGATCCATGGCCCCTTGCAAACCCCTTTAGGAAATGTCTTCTTTGGAGATGATGGGGCCGCCGCGAGGGCTGTTTTTCCTCTTTGGGCAGTCCACCGCGCACCTCTGACGTCGCGGACGCATTTAGCTGACTAGTGCATTCTGACGGGTGCATTTTGCTGACCCAAAAGCTGCACGAGTCTAGCTTCCCTAGCAGCGTCTATCGGGCTCCGATGACGTCCAGTCAAGCTACCAAATATGCCTCACTCGCCAACCCTGTCGAATGCCACTTCATTAGACTACTGGGTTCACTTGGCCACCATGACCACTCTACCAGGACAACTTTCCGAGAACCATCCTTCGAAATATAACCCCTCTAAGTAAAAGCTAAATCTTGTAAAGCATACGGCCAACTGTAGATGCTAGTTTCATACGTTTGGGTGGCTTGGCTATGCGGTGGTTAATCAACGGCGCGCGGTGCAGTAGTGCTTGCCTCTTTAGGCAATTTAAGTGCTGCGTCTTGGCCTGCCTTCGTTTGGATGCACCACCAGCCTGTCCACGATTCTTCGCCGCGTGTTTTTTGTCTAGCTGACACGTAATGGTGTTCCTAAGAAGCAGCTCTCAAAACCCGACTTTGCTATCGTGCTAGACTCCCCCGTGCCAAACACTTGATGGCCGCGGGTCATGTGACGCGGTCCACCTAGCACGGACGGAGCCTGGTTCGGGAGGGCCCAGCCCTCATCTGCCCACATTCGAGGGCCGTTCAATCCACCAAATCAATGCCTACATATGGGTGGCGAAATACCGGCTCCTCCCCCACCTATGGCTCAAAAAAGAGGGGGGGCGGGGGCTTAAACCGTCCTCTTATGGTGCAGCAGCTTTTTGGACCTGCATACACCGCTCACCCCATGTTCGCGCGCCCTCCTCCAGTCAAGGAGTCCGTCACCCGACTACTCACCCCAATGGCCGCCTTACCCAAACGAATCATCAAAGAAACCGAGCGCCTTGTTCTGGATCCCGTCCCAGGGATCCTCGCTGTTCCCTCGGAGGAAAACTTGCGGTACTTCGAGGTGATCATCGACGGCCCCTCGTCGTCCCCTTACGCCAAGGGCAAGTTCCAGTTGGAGCTCTATTTGCCCGATGACTACCCCATGTGTGCACCCAAGGTCCGTTTTTTGACCAAGATATACCACCCCAACATCGACAAGTTGGGCCGCATCTGCCTAGACGTGCTCAAGGACAACTGGTCGCCGGCTTTGCAGATCAGAACCATTTTGTTGAGTATACAGGCCTTGCTCGGCGCCCCGAACCCGGACGATCCATTGGCCAACGATGTGGCTCAAGAGTGGAAGTCCAACGAGGCTCAGGCCATTGCTGTGGCTCAAGAATGGACCGAAAAGTACGCAAAGGCCGAGTGACGTGCTTGCGGAACGAAGGAGGTTGCTTCCATAAGGCTGCCCACGAGACGGCCGCAGAATGCCCCACTAGTCATGGAAGGTGATTTCTGTCGCCCACGTCTTCCAAGGTTCAAGATGGCCACCCTGGTTCATGGACTTGTTGATGTCATGGATCAAATATCGATCCAATGCGAATAAACAAGGTGCTCACTGGTCATTATTTATAGGTCGATAGATTGTGCTCGAGAATATGCGAATCGTTGAGGGCTTGAGGCAAACACCGCTCATGCTAAGCTCCTGGGTGCGTGGTCCCTCACCCAAATCAACCGCCATAGAGCGCAAGGGGCACCTGTAGAATCCATTCAGGTGCTAAATATACAAAATGCAGGCTCTGCATTTGCTACTGAGTGGGGCCCCCACCAGAGTGCCCCTGCTGAAGGCAGCGGCGTGCTCCATGCTTCGTATTGTGCTACTGCATACACCCGATATTTCCAGCGTGGCCACACGCACGCGACCCGGATAAAACTTTGCCTGCACCTGTACTGGGTCCGCAGCGCATATAGACAAGGAAAGCCGAGTTGCCACCGCGTCCTTCAGCGGGATCAAAGGCCTTAGCTAATTAGAACAAAGCGGCGGCTTGTTTGAAAAGCTCACCGAGCGTGGTCTCTTTCTTTTTTTTTTATCGAAAACTCCCCGCCGCCTTTCATGGCATAATTTTTGATGCTGAGGCATAGTAGGCCGTTTTCGCGTTTCACTCACCAAGTCTTTATTTTTTACTCTAGCTCACTTATTCTTTCTTGATCCCTCATCTTCACCAGTCACCCCTGCCTGACACTTTACAACCTAGAGAGCCGCACAAGGACTCTCACTACCTTTGCCTTCGGCCTTGCACTGCATACTCGCTGCATTTACACCGGGTCACTCTTCTCTATCGGGCCACACGGAACCCCATCCTGCAACGCTCCCCTTCCAGCGGGCCTAATTCTTTGATCCTCCCCACTGCATCAGGCCCTGGGCCACCTATACTTCCATTTCTGCCATGGACTCGTTCGCCTACCCCAAGAGTCCGTTTTTGGACAACAACTCGGATGCGTCCTCCGAGCACTCCACATCCAGCTACCCCAGCAGTATCGTGCAATCCCCAAAACTAAATACATTTAAGCGGAAACCGGTGCTACACTTTGATCTTCCGGACCTGGCGTCTAGCTCAACTATCAACCACTCATCCCCTTTTGCTGACAGTGCTGCAGCCCACGCTCCCGGTACTCCGTTGACGGAGATGTACCCCCATGAAGCGGAGCCTACGGCCATGCAACGCCATAGATGGGGAACGACCCGGAACAGGGCCGGCAAGCCCAAGAACGAGAACCTCAACCGATCCAGGACCCTCAAAAACATCTTCAGGCACGAGCCTTCCGTCAGCAAGCGAAGAAACCCCCGCCAAGACCTGCACGGGGTGCAGACACGAATAGACCCTGCATTTTTGGGCTCCAAAGACAATCTTGATCTCTCTGACGAAGACGCAGAGTACTCTCATGTTCCTGCGGATGCTCAGGACCCAAAAGACCAGAAGGCAGACAAGCGCACTATTGTCTTCAACAGATTTCTTCCCGAAGATATGGTGGACCCCGATAGTGGGTTTCCCCTCCGGAGCTATCCCAGAAATAAGATCAAAACCGCGAAGTACTCGGCGTTGACATTTTTCCCCAAGACTCTCTGGGAGCAGTTCTCGCGGGATATAGCCAACAACTATTTCTTGTTTCTCATCATCTTGGGGATATTTCCTATCTTCGGCGTGCCTTCGCCAGTCTTGGCCGCTGTTCCGTTGATAGTCATTGTCTGTATTACTGCTTTGAGGGATTCCGTGGAAGATTCTCAGAGGACGGCCACCGACATGGAGGTCAACAACCAGCCCACGCACGTGCTCTCTCAAGTACGTGATTCCGACTCAGGCTATGAATACGCCAACAGAAACGTCAACGACGAGAGCATTTCGCTCTGGAGAAAGTTCAAAAAATGGAACTCGAAGCTTCTTTTCAAATCCGTGGGGAAGGCTAAGTCGAACTTGACCAAGCAGGGCCGAATCGCCAAAAGAGAAGCCCGTGAAGACTTGGAGGCGGGGCGCCTTCCGGCCCCTCGTCAAAGTTTCGATAGTATTGCCGATTACAGACGTAATTCTACCCAGAGAAAGTCAATGCAGTCCACGAGGATGTCCTTCGCTGCCACCGAGAGAACTATGGCGTTCTCGAAAAAGACATGGAAAGAGGTCAAGGTTGGCGACGTCATTCGTATCAACAACAATGAAGAAATCCCTGCCGACGTGATGATCTTGTCTTCTAGTGATGAGGACAATTGCTGCTATGTGGAAACCAAAAATCTCGATGGCGAAACCAACCTCAAGATCAAACAAGCCCTCAATTTCTCCACGGATCCAAAAAAATTGAAGAGGGCGGATCAGTTCATGGACGTGGATTTTGAAATCGAAAGCGAGGGGCCACATCCCAACCTATACACTTACGAGGGTGCGGTTGTCTACAATCGAGACGGAGAGCTGACAAAAGAATCCGCTTCAATCAACAACTTGATCCTAAGAGGCTGCTTCTTAAGAAACACGAAGTGGGTTATTGGTGTGGTGATCTTTACAGGGTCTGAAACCAAAATCATGCTCAATTCGGGCATCACCCCGTCAAAAAAGTCCCGCATTTCCCGTGAGTTGAGCTACTACGTCATTATCAATTTTGTTATTCTCTTTGTCATTTGCTTCGTGACCGGTATAGCGAGTGGAATGAGCTACCGGGCCATCAACCAGTCTCGAGATTACTATGAATTCGGCACCATTGCAGGATCACCCTTCAAAAACGGGCTTGTGAACTTTTTTGTGGCTGTCATTCTTTACCAGTCGCTAGTGCCCGTTTCTTTGTACATCACAATTGAAATCATCAAATCCCTACAAGCATACTTCATCTATTCAGATGTTGGACTATACTACGAAAAATTGGACTTCCCGTGCAACCCCAAATCATGGAGTATTTCCGATGACCTAGGGCAGATCGAGTACATTTTTAGCGACAAAACGGGAACCCTCACGCAAAACCTCATGGAGTTCCGAAAATGCACCATCAACGGAATTTCATATGGGCGTGCCTACACGGAAGCACTTGCGGGACTTCGAAGAAGACAAGGCTACGATGTGGAGGAAGAAGGCCGTGCCGAGAGATTGTTGATCGCTCAGGACAGGGTGCAAATGCTTGAATCCTTGAGGAAAATCTCGCTGAACATATACGACGAAGACATCTCTCTTGTATCGAAACAACTCATACAGGATTTTACTGGAGCTTCAGGTGCTGAGCAGAAAGCTTGCGACGAAGAGTTTTTCCTAGCCTTGGCCTTATGTCACTCAGTGATCCTGGAACCTGATCCAAAGGACGATTCAAGAATGATTCTCAAGGCCCAATCTCCTGATGAAGCTGCGCTTGTTGGGACAGCACGCTCTCTAGGCTTTGTTTTTTCGGCCAAATCGAAGAGGGGATATATTCTCAAAGTTCAAGGCCAGAAGCGGGAGTACCAGATTCTCAACACGTTAGAGTTCAACTCGACCCGGAAAAGAATGAGTGCGATCGTCAAACTTCCAAGCGAAGGTAATGAAAGGGAGCCCAGGGTTATGCTCTATTGCAAAGGAGCTGACTCCATCATCTATTCGAGACTCTCCAGCAAAAACTCCAAGCAAATGCTCAACGAAACCTCGCGCCACTTGGAGGACTATGCCACTGAGGGTTTGAGGACGTTATGTATTGCCAGACGAGAGCTAACATGGTCACAATACCAAGAATGGAACCAAAAGTTCCTCGAAGCGTCTTCTTCTTTGAAGGACAGAGATGAAAAGGTTGAAGCTGTTGCAGACTCCATTGAGAGGGAATTAATTCTTCTCGGTGGAACCGCCATCGAGGACCGGCTCCAGGACGGAGTCCCTGAATCCATATATATTCTTGGAAAGGCCGGCGTCAAATTGTGGGTTCTCACAGGTGACAAAGTTGAAACAGCTATTAATATTGGATTCTCATGCAATTTGCTTGGAAACGATATGGATTTGCTTGTCCTCAAGTGTGATATTCTGGCCGAAGAGCAAAAGCGGTTTGATGTGATCCCGGGGGATGACGACGCGATGATTATTGAAAAGCTCATTAATGGATACTTGAATGAACATTTCCAGATGACAGGATCCGATGAGGAATTGGAAGAGGCCAAACTGGATCACAAGGCGCCTGACGAGAGATTTGGCGTGGTCATCGACGGAGATGCCTTGAAATTGGCATTGGGGAACCCAGATATTCAACGCAGATTCTTGCTTTTATGCAAGCAATGCAAGGCCGTGTTATGCTGCCGGGTCTCGCCTGCTCAAAAGGCTGCGGTGGTAAAGATGGTGAAGGACACACTTGATGTGATGACCTTGGCTATTGGGGACGGATCCAACGACGTGGCCATGATCCAGGCCGCAGACGTCGGAGTGGGAATTGCCGGTGAAGAGGGGAGGCAAGCGGCAATGTCCTCGGACTATGCACTTGGCCAATTCCGCTTCCTCACTAGGTTGCTTCTCACGCATGGCCGTTGGTCTTATAAACGATTTGCGGAGATGATTCCAAGCTTCTTCTTCAAGAACATCTTGTACACGCTCGCCTTGTTCTGGTACAGTGTGTTCAACAACTTCGATGGCTCGTACTTGTTCGAGTTTACCTACATCATCTTCTACAATTTGGCTTTCACCTCGTTGCCCGTGATCTTTTTGGCAGTCTTCGACCAGGATGTGGATCTGAAAGTGTCAATGTTGGTGCCTCATCTATACAGAGCAGGAGTGATGCGGACTGAGTTTACGGAGAAGGCGTTCTGGATCTATGCGTTCGATGCACTCTACCAGTCGTTTGTGTCGTTCTTCTTCCCATATTGGGCATACAACGCCACGTTCCAGTTGCTGAGCGGCCGTGGCGCAGACCATCGGTTCTGGGTTGGAATCCTTGTGACCTTTGTTTCGTGTATGAGTGCCAACCTTTATGTGTTGATGCACCAGTACCGCTGGGACTACCTCTCGTTCCTAGCGTTTTTGTTCTCGACCCTCATTTTGTTTGGATGGACGGGGATCTGGACCGCAGGTACGTGGTCGCTGGAGTTTTACCAAAGTGCACGAGTGATATTTGGACTGGCGATGTTTTGGGCTGTCTTCGTGGTCGGGGTGATTGCGTGTCTAATCCCCAGGTCATTTTATGACATTCTCCAAAAGTTTTACTTTCCCAAAGACTCGGACATTGTCAGAGAACGCGTTCAGCTAGGCGACTACGACAAGTACCCCGAAACATACGACCCCACGGACCCCAAGCGGGAGACATTTGAGGAAAAGCGCAGTGGCCACGAGTACTCTCAAAATGCCCAGGAGACAAACGGCTCGGAAGAGTCATCGGAGGACGCCATCAAGGAAATCGCACGCAATCCGCCGGTGGATGCCAAGGGAAGAGGGTTGAATTCTGTATCGTACTACGATGAAAACAACTCGATCATTGATACCTACAACATCAACCGCGTGAGTACGGCGGCGCCTAGCCAGTTCGGGCAGGTGGAGGAGATATCTTTGCGGGACATGGAACCCGAGGCAGAGACCGTTCATCGATACCGGTCACGCGTGCGGACGTCGTTGGAGATGGACGACTTGACCACGGTGGACAATTTGTCGCGGCACCTTAGCCGAGAGCCGTACGCATAGCCATGTGTACAGAAAAGACCAGACGGTGGCCAGCAGTGCCTTTTAGACAGCATTGGCCAATGGAGAGATGGTTTCGAGTATCGCGTGGTCCTGTATAATGGTTGGTGGCCGCGAATGATTCGACATGTTGCATGAAACAAGAAGCGGTCAGCGAGCCAAACCTGCGGACGCAACCGGCACGAAGGGGTGCATATGGCAGCCAGAAAGACACGTTAAGCCGAGGCGTGCCTGCACAGCCCTCCACACCACAATGCCCGCTGCCCGATTGAGCAAGAGAATTTGGAGCCAGGGCGTTCATATACCCAGCCCTATAACATCAATACATATAGTATGCCCCAGCACACCGGCTTCGTGGTGCACAGCGCTCGCTGTCGTCCCCTGTTGATGCAGATTCGCGATGGGGCTGGCCAATAGCAAGTGAGGGTTGGCCCGAAAAATCCCGGGTCACGTGGAGGAAGCGCCCGATTGGAAAAAGAAATATGCGAAAATTTTTCTCGCTTCACCAGGGCACCAGGGCGCGAAAAAAATTTGCGATATATAAGCTTGGTCCGGCCGGCTCTGGAATGCGCCTACTTTTTTTCCCTGTAGATCACTTCTCCAAACTAATATATTCACAATGGACAATTCTTTCTTGATCGACTTCTTGATGGGCGGTGTCTCCGCCGCCGTCTCTAAGACCGCCGCCGCTCCAATTGAAAGAGTGAAGTTGTTGATCCAAAACCAGGATGAAATGATGAAGCAAGGCCGTTTGGCTAGAAAGTACGACGGTATTGCCGAGTGTTTCAAGAGAACTGCTGCCGAGGAGGGTGTTGGATCTTTCTGGAGAGGTAACACCGCCAACGTTGTGAGATACTTCCCAACCCAGGCCTTGAACTTTGCTTTCAAGGACAAGTTCAAGAAGATGTTCGGATTCAAGAAGGATGAGGGTTACTGGAAGTGGTTTGCTGGTAACTTGGCCTCCGGTGGTATGGCTGGTGCCACCTCGTTGGCTTTCGTCTACTCTTTGGACTACGCCAGAACCAGATTGGCCAACGACGCCAAGTCCACCAAGGGTGGTGAGGGCAGACAATTCAACGGTTTGTTGGATGTCTACAAGAAGACCTTGGCCACTGACGGTATTGCCGGTTTGTACAGAGGTTTCGGTCCTTCCGTGATTGGTATTGTTGTCTACAGAGGTTTGTACTTTGGTTTGTACGACTCCTTGAAGCCTGTTGTCTTGGTTGGCCCATTGGAGGGTTCTTTCTTGGCCTCTTTCTTGTTGGGTTGGACTGTCACCACCGGTGCCTCCACTGCTTCTTACCCATTGGACACCGTCAGAAGAAGAATGATGATGACCTCTGGTCAAGCCGTTAAGTACGACGGTGCTTTCGACTGTTTCAAGAAGGTGGTCGCCGCTGAAGGTGTTGCCTCTTTGTTCAAGGGATGTGGTGCCAACATCTTGAGAGGTGTTGCTGGTGCCGGTGTTATTTCCTTGTACGACCAGTTGCAAGTTATCATGTTCGGTAAGAAGTTTTAAGTTTAGCAGAGGCTAGCTTGTATATATATCTATACGACTGTTCATACTTGTCAACTATTCATACTACTTTGCTGCATGTAGGCATCATTTTCCCGCCTTACTATTAGCTGCTGATGCGCTGGGCTTCGCCTGATTCGTCGTGGCCCGGACCCTGAGCCTGCATCTACTTGTGTTTGCAGTGTGGTGAGTCTTCTAGCTATGCTAATTCTTGTACTTGCTCCCGCTCGATTCTGTCGGGGTATATGATGCGCCATACTGAGAAAGCTCAATAGGCTAATCCCCAGTGCTTCAACCTGTGGCGGATTCAAGGCTACAGCTTCCGTTCAGACTTTCCCATCCCAAATTTCAAACCACCGCAATTCAAGACTTCTCAAAGTTCAAGTACAACAAGTTGTACTGGCCTCTTAAGTCGTAGACAATCTTCTCGTGCTTAAAGTAGCCAAGCTTGGCCAATTGAGCGTCGCATTCGTACAACCCGCCAAAAACGGCCTCTGCATCGCTCTTGGCACCGGCGTCGTCGAAGAGCGTCACCGAAAACTTTCCTGGCGAGAAGATGGATAAAATCCGCAACAACACATCCATGATATGCACGCTGCTCTTCTTCAGGAAAGAGTAGTTCGTCTCGAAAGATGCGTATGACCAGCCGCTCTCCGGGGTCACGTGGAGTGTGTAGTAGATTCCATTGGAGTCGGCACTGGTGGAGTTCGACGAGAAGCCACACGGGGTGAACGAGAAAGCATCGTGAATGAACTCGCATCTATCTTCGAGGTCCTCGCCTTCGGACAACTCCATTTTATCCGACAACTGTGGCGAAGGAACTTGCACATGGGCGGGCTCCTTCCGAGCACCCTCATCGGCGCGGGCAAAGACGGAGTCCAACCCGGATGCCTTCATCATGGCCGCCCCATCGTCATGGCCCAAATCGTGGTTCTCGGCGGCCGAATCCTCGCCCGGTTTGCGGTTGACCAGAAACAAAGAGGTTTTTTTCTCGTCCAACTGGGTCATCAATATCTCAAACGTCTGGTCATTCTGCCTGTGGGTGCCTGTGCTGCCCAGCACACCGCAGCCGGCAGTGTACAAGTACCAGTGGTCATCAGAATTGAAATCGCCCACCACGTACAGTTTTCCTGCGACGAAAAATTCGTTGAGAAGCTGTACCTCACGTTTCCAGTCGGTGTGCACATGGACCTGTTTCTCGGGAAACATAAACGACCTTCTGGAGTAGAAGACCTTGTGAGCGGCATGGGAGCTCAAACGCAGCGCCGCAGCAGTGCCCAAAAGCTCGGCATTAGCCAAATCAAACACCTTCTCGATGCATGCCAAGGTGGTGGTGGTACCGCATGTTTTCAAAATGAGTTTGTGAGGGAATACAAAAAGCGACGACTCGGAAAGCAAGTAGGCATCCAACGCTGGGCTGGACTTCATGGACAAGATCTTGCAGTTGACCAAGTCCAATACGGACCTCCATTTCTCCAAGGGAATGGCTCTCAAGCCCTCGGTGACCACGGGGCAAGGGATTGCGCGCGGAGACGCCCAGAACCAGATTTCTAGCAATTTCTCTGGCCCCTCGAACGCGAACGTCGAGTCCAAATTATTGGAGAGCTCGTGGTCGACATAGCAGTCCTCGGAGTACGCGGGAGCGACCATCGAATTCACGCACAGCAACAGTGAACGAGCTAGTCAATCAACCAACAAGGGCGCAGCAAAAGAAAAAGCCAAACACAAACGGGGGCGAAGTCCAGTTAAATACCCCGAGCTTTCGGTGATAAGGCAACAGGGAGTAGCCACAAAAGTAAGCGTTGCGATCACTAGTGGCGGCACGGGGGAGCGTCAACAACCAGAAGTGAAAGAGAAGATCCAAACAAGAATCTGCGTTCTAATTATTTGAAGAGCAGGGTCGTGTTAGCCAGGTTCAAGGAGCTTATTGGGGATGGGGTCCGGTCGGGATGGTTTCTTAGGCATAAACCACAAATCTAAGATGGAAGAAGCTTTGTGTTTACTAGGAGCGGGGTGGATATGCTGCAGATGGCGGGACGTCAGCAATAAACACGACAGGCTGGTTTGAGAGTTCTTGGGGGAAAACTAAGTTGGAAATGGAGCGATGTTCTTAACAAAGAAGGGTGAGTGAAAAATCTTGAGCCATGACTTGAAACTGGTTATATGGGTGCGCGGGAAGGGGGCGCATGCAGGGTAGCCTTTCTTGGCATAAAGGTTGCCATGGGGCCAAGGCCAAGGCCAGGGGGAAGGGCTGGAGGCGGGGTTCAGGGGGAAGTCTTGCTAAAATGGGAAGTCTTGCGGGGGTACTCTCTGGCCAAAGAAATACGCCGGGGCATCTATTTCGGCGCCCGAGCTAGTACCGTGAGATGGCCTCAAAGCACTGTTCTGCTACTTCCGAGAGCAACATCTGGCGCGCCTGCGCGGTACCTGAGCTTATCTCTATGCCAGAGTACCACACACCCGCCTGAACCCGGCTCATATCCGCCTACACCAGTACGGGACACAGCCCGGGGTCGCAGCAACTACTAGGCGCTGGGCTTTAGAGGAGAGGTCTAGGTGAAATAGCTTTTGGGCAGCACTGGGTGGGGCATGGCTCGTTTCTGTGCGGTTTCCGTCGAGGGTTTGGCGCAGCAGCTTCAGGCAACTGAAACTCATCTCCTGCATGGGCATGCACGGCGCACATCCATGACGTCGCTTTGGTGGACTCGCACCGTCATGTCTTTGTTCACCTTTGACGAAGAGGAACTTTCGTCGCAGTTCGCAGGCTCGGGCTTAGACCCTGAGCCGCATGCAAGCCCCGACCACCACGCCAGCCTCAACGTCCCGCTGCGATCGCGCCGCAGGTCCTCGGTGTACAGCCGGCTCTCGGTCAAGTCATCTCTTCCCAAAAGCATCCAGATTCCGCTCGGGTTTGGCCACGACGGCGATATCCCCGAGCTGCCCCCGCATACCGACGCCAAAGCAAAGACGTTGGCCGATTTCAGGCCTCTCAAGGTGTTGGGCCAGGGCGCATATGGCAAGGTGCACTTGGTTCAAGACAGACACAACGGCAAGCTCTATGCGCAGAAACAGATCCGCAAGCCGCAGGTGGAGCTCTTTGACCAATCCACCAGCGTGGACATTGCGCTCGACATCCCGTCGTTGGTGCTGGAGACGGCTTCGGACGACGTCAAGGCGGCCGCCAACCACTTGCATCGCACCATCGCGGAACGGCGCATCTTGAGCCAGATCACCCATCACTTGAACATCGTCAAGCTCTTCTACGCCCTTCAGGACGACGACAAGTTCTACCTCCTCTTGGAGTATATTCCGGGCGGTGAGCTCTTCCATCACCTCTCGTCCAACAACTCCTTGGGCAATGTGTTCCTTGAAGAGCACGTGGCCTTCTATGCCGCGCAGATGGCCCTCGGGCTCCGGCACCTTCACCAATTGGGCATTGTCTACCGCGACCTCAAGCCGGAGAACTGCCTTTTGAACTCGGCCGGCCACTTGGTTCTCACGGATTTCGGGCTCTCCAAGGCCGTGTCTCTTGACGAGACCGACCTGTGTCGCCTGATTATAGGCACTCCCGAGTACATGGCGCCCGAGATCATGAAGGGCCAGTTGTATGGGTACCCCGTCGACTGGTGGCTGTTGGGGTGTGTGATGTACGATATGTTGACGGGGAACCCACCGTTCACGGGCAAAAACCACAAGGCCATTCTGGACCGCATCATCAAGTCGAAGCCCAACTTCCCGTTCTACCTCTCGCTCGACGCCAAGGACCTTTTGGCCAAGCTTCTCCAGAAAAACCCCACCAAGCGCATGGACGTGGATACTAAATGGGACGCCTTTCGCAGCCACCGCTTTTTCCGCAAGATCGATTGGCCCGCGGTCGAGGCTCAGACGGCTCCCCCGCCGCTTCGTCCTGTGATCACCGACCCGGCTTTGGCCGAGAACTTCTCCGACGAGTTCACCAGCATGCGAATATCCCACTTTGATTTGGGTGAGGGCCAGCTGACCGCGCCGTCCAGTGAGATTTCTTTCAAGGGTTTCAGCTTCACTGCCAGCCACAGCTATATCGACCGCTACAAGCATTGATTAGTGTGAGGACCCTTGATTGTGGAGGGTTCCATCTTGTGACCTCTTTTGACAACCACAAAGCCCTGTACACATATTTTATGGATACGGACACGTGGAACTGTGGAATTGTTGCGGAATATTTTGTGGAAACTGTCATTTGGGGCCTATTCTATGGAGTCTATTATGTCCGCGCTCCTTCATTCTACATTACGTGACCGACTGCATTCATCAATTGCCCATGATGGCTCACATTATGAATCAGTTCCTGCAGGTACCTGGTGGTAACAAGGCTTCGTAATGGACAATGGTACCTGTCTTGGTGAAAGAATAAGCGGGCTCATGAGCGCGCTAGCTCTTTGACTGTATACTTTCGAAAGAGACCTTGGATCGCTACAGTCCTCGTGTGGACTCGCTCGGGCCACCAAGCAAACTGTGCCAAAACCAATGGTTGTCAGCCAGCATATCCAGCATAAACTGAGTCAGCTGGTGCCAGGACGAGCCACTACATCAATGCTACCCTGAGCATGAGTCCTGCCCTTGCGCCTCTGATTGGTGATTCATCGAATGCTTGCTTCCGAACGATTTTTTTTGACTCTTCTTCCCATAGTACTCTTTAGCTACCCCTCATTGATAGATATTGAGTGGTGTGAGTGGGACAAGTCGGGTGAATGCGGTAAGTGGTCCAAGTGGGGAGTGTCTAAGTGGGGAGTGTCTAAGTGGGAAGTGTCTAAGCGGGGGTGTCTAAGTAGGAAGTTCTAAGTGGGAAATGTCTAAGTGGGCATGTAGCCTAAATGGTCAGCTCTACACATGCGTCATTGATCCTTTGATTTCCATCAAGTCGGCCATCAGGAGGATTTCAATCTTTTGAGCGCAAGAGCACCTCCCCATTTCTGGCACGCAACCCAACACTGGATCCGACAACCCTTAGTGCCGGATCTCCTTAGATCGGTTCGGGATCAAGGCTTGAAGGCACCGAGCATATATAGAAACGCAAGCTTGATAGATTCTTCCTGTCACGCTCAATCCAGCCGTGAGCCTTCCCGGCCGGTCGCTCGGCGTCGAGCCGCACCCGTCGTTGAGCCGCACCCATCCACTTATCGGAGTTTGGCGGCGCGCACGACCGGCGCCACGCACTACGAGTTGCGGTGGCTGAGGCTCCTCTCTCCCCAACACACTACGCTATGGATGAAACTTTGATTGCCACCATCAACAAGCTCCAGGATGCATTGGCGCCACTCGGTGCAGGCTCGTCGTCACCTGTGGACTTGCCCCAAATCACCGTCGTCGGCTCCCAATCCAGTGGTAAGTCGTCTGTCCTCGAGAATATCGTGGGAAGGGACTTTTTGCCTCGGGGCACGGGAATCGTCACCCGGAGACCTTTGGTTCTCCAGTTGATCAACAAGAGACCGGGCGTCAATAAACAAGACCAAGCCCTCCTCAATACCACCAACGACAAGGGAGAGGCCTCAGAGAACAACTTGGAGGAATGGGGGGAGTTCTTGCACTTACCCAATAAGCGGTTCTACAACTTCGAGGAGATCCGCACCGAAATCGTGCGTGAAACTGATGCCAAGACCGGCAAAAATTTGGGCATCTCGTCCGTGCCCATCAACTTGCGAATCTACTCGCCACACGTGTTGACTTTGACCTTGGTGGATTTGCCCGGCTTGACCAAAGTTCCCGTGGGAGACCAGCCCAAGGATATCGAGCGCCAGATCCGCGAAATGTTGATGAAGTACATCTCCAAGCCTAATGCCATCATCTTGTCGGTCAATGCCTCCAACACCGATTTGGCCAACTCCGACGGCTTGAAGTTGGCCCGCGAAGTAGACCCTGAGGGATCTAGAACCATCGGAGTTCTCACCAAAGTCGATTTGATGGACGAGGGGACGGATGTGGTGGATATCTTAGCCGGCAGAGTGATTCCTTTGCGATTCGGCTATATCCCGGTGATCAACAGAGGCCAACGTGATATCGAGTCCAAGAAAACCATCCGTGATGCCTTGCGTGATGAAGCTCAGTTCTTCGAAAACCACCCTTCTTACAAAGCCAAGTCGCAATTCTGTGGTACTCCATATTTGGCCAAGAAGTTGAACGGGATTTTGTTGCACCACATCAAGAGCACGTTACCTGACATCAAGATGAGAATCGAGCACTCTTTGAAGAAGTACACGCACGAGTTGTCTATTTTGGGCCCTCAGATGGAAGAAAGCCCAACCTCCATCACTTTGAGCATGATCACTGACTTTTCTAGAGACTACAACGAAATCTTGAACGGTGAAGCAAAAGAGTTGCCAACCAACGAGTTGAGCGGAGGGGCCCGTATCTCGTTTGTTTTCCACGAGATATTCAAAAATGGAATCATGTCGATCGACCCATTTGACCAAATCAAGGATGGCGACATTCGCACCATAATGCACAATACCTCGGGCTCGGCGCCTTTTTTGTTTGTTGGAACTCAGGCATTCGAGGTTCTCGTGAAGCAGCAAATCCGCAGAATGGAAGAGCCTGCGTTACGCTGTGTGAATTTGATCTTCGATGAGTTGGCTCGGATTTTGTCGCAAGTCATCAGCCAGCCCCAATATTGCCGGTATCCCTCCTTGAAAGAGAAGCTTTCGCAATGCTTCCTTCAGTTTTTGCGGGAAGAATTGATTCCCACCAATAGGTTCGTGCAGGACGTCATCAATTCCGAAGAGACCTACGTCAACACGGCGCACCCGGACTTGTTGAAGGGCTCGGTAGCCATGTCCATGGTAGAAGAGAAATTCCACCCTAAGCCGCAGGTCGCTGTGGACCCCAAGACCGGCAAGCCTTTGCCGCCAGCGCAACAACCTGCATCACCCACCACAATTGCAAAGGATGACAACTCCAATGGGTTTTTTGGTGGGTTCTTCTCATCCAAGAACAAGAAGAGATTACAACAAATGGAGGCACCACCACCAGTGTTGCGTGCTACAGGCAATATGACAGAGCGCGAGCAGATGGAGACGGAAGTGATTAAGCTTTTGATCACATCCTACTATTCCATTGTGCAGAAGACAGTGGCGGATCTTGTGCCCAAGGCTATTATGCTTAAGTTGATCACGCGGTCCAAGGATGAGATTCAGAAAGAGTTATTGCTGAAGTTGTACAACTCCCCAGATTTGCAAGACTTGGTGAAGGAGAACGAACTTACCGTGCAGAAAAGAAATGAGTGCTTGAAGATGGTGGCGGTTTTGAAGAACGCCAGCGAGATTGTCAGCAGTGTTTAGCTGATTTGGCGCATAATTGAAGAATTGTATGTATACCTGGATGCAGAGACGGAAATGAATCAAGTGGGGGGTTGGTAAATTCAAGGAATCAGTGATGTCTCAGCAAGGATTGATAGAAATCAGAGAGGAGAATTCAGGGATTTCAATGAACACATTTGTAATCATGATTCAGTGATTGTAGAGAGCGTCCAGCATTACTCATAGCAAGAATAAAAGGGTCAGCTTAAATGGTATGCACGTTGAAGAGGAGCGAGGAGCAGTCGCCCAAGATGCGCTCCGTATCTTCCCACGGAACGTTGAAGATGCCGCTATTAATCTTGGGCATGTTCACCACTGGAAGCTGGGGCGGTTCCAAGCCAGGGAGCTGGGACAACTGGCGAGCTAGGTGCAGGACGCTCTGGCGGGTGTAGTTCAAAATTTCGTCCCGCAGGCTCTGGAAGTCGCTTGTGAACAAGCACGCGATGTAGACATGGTCAGCTTGGACAACGAGGCATGTTCCCAATAGGGACGCCGGGTCGCGGGCGTGTTCGTGGCACACGCTGGCATACTGCTCATACGCCGCCGGGTACCTGGTCCGAAACTGCGCAGCTATTCCTCCTCCCCACAGCCCAAAAGGATTGCAGGCATGGGCGAGCACCACCTGGGCGGCTACGTGCAGAAAGAGGTCTCCTTTGGTGTACTTCAACATGGCGCAGTACGAGAGTGAGTGGGTGCGCGGGGCGAAAAAGCCTTGGTGGTGCACATGGCCTTGCGGATCATCGAGGCAACCTGTACAAACGTTTGGAACGGGTTTCGGACTTGACGCTTTGGTAGACACTACTGGCGACACAAACAGGTGTTTTTTTTTTTGTATGAGAGAATTCACGATTCTGTTTTGTCTGATATATATCCACAAATATCCAGTATATGCCTCGTGTCCAAGAGTTTCAAGTGTGCGCTGAAACAGTCGAGTCTAGGCTTTCAAACAAGCTGCATTCTTCAACAGAGTTGGCTCTTCAAGTCCCAACGGAGGGGCCACCAGAAACCCCAGTTTTTCGTCAGTGGCGGAACCCCACGGTTTTCGTGGCCAGCCAACGGCGTGTTGGCACGAAAGTTTGGAACGCCACGGTGCATCAGGGGCCTTTTTGCAGCCAAGATCCCAGAGCATTTCCGCTTAAGCCATCAGGCGCGTGGTATCGAGCAAGGCCATCGGCATGGGCATTCCAGGTCACTTTCGTGACAATGAAAGGTTGTATAAAGGATCATTGTTGTTTCTTCATATACAGACTAGAAACGGGGCTTGGAGACGCGCTAAGAAGAACGGGCCTCTTGGATATGTGTAAACGAGTGAAGTGAAGCACGGGCTTACTTGATTGGTCTCTGCAGACGTATAGTAGAAGGCATGAGGACATTCTTTACTTGTCGCCGAAACCTTTATACCTTTTTAAATCCTGTATTGACTCTCGGACTCTAGTGTGCATACCATGCCACATATCTCTTAATGGACTATTCTGGCCAAGGGCAGGGTTTTTGTGAACACTACATAGGGGTTGCCTTCCAGAACAGTGCAGTATACAACAGTCTACTACAGTGATGTTGCATTAGCCTATTGTAGTGAGTCATTAGTGTGTTAAAGGAATTAATAAGTAAGGTGTCGTGCCATGTAGGATAGTGGGTGGTATGATGTGGTGTGGTGATGTATGGGCAGACGCACCTTGGGTCGCACTCTGCTTGGGTGCAAATTCACCGTGTGCGGTCTGGGCGAGTTCGTCCGACATACTGACATCTCTTGGAACGACCCGGCCGGATCTACATGACCGGCGGCTATACGACGCTCGCGCTAGACGTGGACTGCTTGATTGCTGTACCTTTAACGATTATCTTGGACACTTTGGCGCCAGTTCAGCAATTTAAGCTAGATTTCGCCTATTTCGGAAAGAAAACAACTGGTATAAACGTTAGCGACACTTCAAAAGTGTAGAGGTAGCTTGATATAGTGTAGTGTAGTAGTATAGGGTAGTGTAGTAGTATAGGGTAGTGTAGTATAGAATAGTGTGATGGGGTGGTTAGTGCCCACCCATGCCAGATTGACCCACAC
Organism: Metschnikowia similis; assembly: GCA_002370765.1. NCBI lineage: Eukaryota > Fungi > Ascomycota > Pichiomycetes > Serinales > Metschnikowiaceae > Metschnikowia > Metschnikowia similis. The sequence continues at coordinate 291,880 of NKZP01001385.1, forward strand.
TGGCGCGACACAAGAATCGAAGGGCAGATTTATACACATTTAACACACAGCCCCGAGCTGCTGATACAAGCTAAAAGGCAAACCGCTTCAAAAGTATTATTTTCTTAAAGTCCTGCGTTTCAGCTCCAATCAAATTCTTCCGAAAGTTATCTTCCAGTGCTTTCATACTTGCCAGTGTGGCGCACGTCTGAATCCATCGAAACACTGAACTTGAACACTGCACTGCACTTTGAAAACTGTACTTCGAAACACCATTTTCCTTGGCCTTAGATCAAGTGTATAAATGGCTCTCCTACTAGAAGCAGTCTGTTTGTACAGGCACATCACAAGCGTCACGCTTCGGGCTGCTGAGGGGTTTGCATACTCTCGCTCACTGAAGAGTATCATCTAATAAGATACAATGCGTATTCAGGCTAATATTGAACCCGGTAGCTTAATATTATTGTCCATTTTGGGATAATGTAGTACAGTATAACACATCATGTAACTAAGCCTGGTATAGTGTAGTAGTGTAGTAGTGTAGTAGTGTAGTAGTGTAGTAGTGTAGTAGTGTAGTAGTGTAGTAGTGTAGTAGTGTAGT